>JAFVLL020021782.1:0-29019 GCA_021397915.2 Tor tambroides
GCGGGACAGCACCCCCCCCCCCAAAAAAAAATTCATAATCATATTACTCAGCGAACACTAAATGGAGTAACGTAAATTAGGTATCATTTTAAAGCTTAGACTCTCAGCTTTTTAAGCAACGTAATTAATTATATATGGTTTATAAAGATTATTTTAAACATGCACTTTTTATGCACTTTTTTCAAAGATAGTCTTGTTTTTAATTGCTTTGAAGAAACGTATGTTAGTAGGGTAATATTTTGCTCGATGCGCCCTCTTGTGGCCTCAGGAGAGAAGCCAAAAGCTTTTTTCCCCTTAACTGAAGTTATGCCTTTTAAATTAGAATATAATTCAAATTTTGATAATATTTTAGTACAAAATTTGAATTTAGTTTTTCAGCCAATTTGACAGCCCCAGAGTGTAGCGCTGAGGTGGCCTGCCCGGCGGAGGAATACACTCGTCCAGCGAGGGCAGAAGTCGTCCTGCAGGGCTTGGAGGGTGAGCGACCTTCTCTTTCCATCCAATGGCAGTGGGCGGGCAAAGGTGCGCAGCCACTGCCTCGTTGAGAGGAGGCATCCGCTCGTAACCCTTTCTTCAGCGGCGTCCACTGAGGAGAGAGCAGAGAAGAGTTAGAGTGAAGATGGGCCATGTAGGGACCGCGCCACGACTTCGTAAGCTCGTCATGGACCTCTGGGAAAAACGGAGAGGCTCTCTGACGAGGGGCCTGACGGTGCCCCGGCAGGAACCATTCATCCAGACGGCTACGAGTGGGCTCCTCCAGCGTAGACACTCCAATCCCAGCTCTTCGACTGCCTTAGAGAGAATGCGGAAAAGTTCGGCATCCATTCCTGGCTTAGAGTCGCTGGGCTCAGCAGACAATGAAGGGGGTGGTCAGAAGTAGAGCCCGACATCTCCTCTGCGTCTGATGCTATTAGAGACATACTGTCATCTAATAGCTCGTCCTCGACGGCACAGAACGAGACCATGTCACTCGCATCAGCTGAGGGACGCTGGTCTGTGTGCTCGAAGAGGACGGGAGAATCCTCTCTGCATGGCGGGGGTGAGTCACGCGGGGTCTGGGCCGGCGTAACCTCGCTCATGGCCGAGCGCTTAGTCCCTTTGCCCCGCTGTTTTTTCCTCACAGGTCCCTGGGAGGAAGAAAATGGGAGGGCAAGGGGGCGGATTCACTCTCTAAAAAGAAATGCAGAGTGGCGAGACTCATGTTCACGCAATGTGAACAATCCATCTCAGTCAGAGCGGTATCCGCGTGGGGTTTACCCAAGCAAGAAACGCACTCTGAGTAGACATCACCATCGTGCAGTGCAATCCTGCACGACGTGCAATGATGGCATTGCAACAACGCCGCTTCTCTTTTAGTAGAAATTTGCTATTTTAGGCTCGCCGGATGGCAGCAGGGGATGAGCTGGCGTCTGCGTTGGTCGCTGAAGCAGCTCAGAGAGCACACAGCAACAGTGAGAGGGCACAGAAGAAAAGGCAGCTTCTATCTGCAGTGAGGCATTTCTACGGCGAGTGTCTTCAAGTCCTGAGGTCAGTGAAGGGAAGATAGTCGTCGCTGAAGGAGAATTGATCTGAAATTCTATGGCGAAGTGCCTGCTTATATAGGCAGATGGCCCCGCCCGTTCTGGCGGGCTCTGGTGAGCTTCACTGCCATAGGCTCATGCAGCACCGCTGCGGAGCCATTGGTTCGTTTTTATTCACTGTATGAACCAATGCCCGTGCAGTTTCACTGCATGATTGAAAAAGTCTTCAGTCCTCGGAGAAAAAGGAGTTTTCCCCATAGCGTCTAGCGATGCAGTACGAGTGAAGTATCGAAAGGGAGCTAGTTAATAATGAGAAGTTGTCCCTAACATGTGTTACTGAAATTTTTTATAACATTCTAAAATTCTGTAAATGTAGTGTATATTCACATCTTCCCTTTGCATTATGTGGCAGTATTTTACACACAAAGATGAGCATTTTGGAGCACTGCAGCCTGCTAAATATCAGTCATGAAGTAAATTTCCCCCCTCTGGTCTTATTCAATGAAAAGAAGAGCATGTATTATGATTCATAAAATGAGTAATGAAAAATAATCTTTAAAGTTTTTGGAGCCAACTGTGCAGGAGTTCAGTGAAATTCCTTTCACTGCCTTATTTTATATTGAAAACACTGAGCTTTAAAGCATCTCTTGAAGGCAGCATAATGAATTCTGGGCACTATATTACAGGTGTATACCATGGGCCACAGTGGAACACCCCTGCTAATGTGGGCAACCTGCGGAAACCATGGAGACAGCTGGCATTATGCTAATGTGATCTTATCAAATGCATCACCCTTCAGAGTGATTGTTCAGGCAGAAGTGGGAGCAGACCAGTGGACTGACATTGCTGTGGATGACATCTCTTTCACTAGACAATGTCTTGTCGGAGGTACAGAACAACTGATTGCTTTTGATTCTTGTCTCTTCCTGAACTGAAAATGGGTTTACTATTTTGTTTCTGTGTATGTTCAGGTCCAGTGACCCCCATCCCACAAACATGCCACAGAGATCACTTCCAGTGTTTGTATCTGTTTGACTGTATACCACTGAGTTGGCACTGTGATGGTGAGGTGGACTGTCTGGATAGCTCGGATGAAGAGATGTGTGCGAGTGTGGTTCCTGGCACTATACCTCCTCAAACAGGGTGTGCGACGGGAGAATACCGCTGCATGAACAACAGTTGTATTCCAGCTCTGCTGCGCTGCGATATGGTTTTAGACTGCCCAGATGGAGAAGACGAATATGGATGCCGTAAGACCCAAGCACAAATCTGTTTCATATACATTGATCGTAGTACATCATAGCAGTAAAACAAACTGATAAAATTCTCTGTATCTGTTTCTGTAGCTATTAAGATATGTGATGATGGAGAACTAGTGTGTGAGGCGACAGCAGACTGTGTAGCATATCAGAGTCGATGTGATGATATTGTTGACTGCCCTCCTTTTAACCCTGATGAGTCCAGCTGCTATGGTAAAACAAACACATTCATTCATCTCACAATATTATTTAAAGGGGTCATATCATTCATGTATTTTTTAATTAGTTACTGTTTTGCTGCTGTGACGAATACAGTCGTAGTTGTATTAAAAAATGTCCTGGCTCTTCCAAACTTTATAATGGCAGTGAATGGGGATCGAGATTTTGAAGCCCAAAAAGTGCATCCATCTAGCATAAAAATTGCTCTGCACGGCTCCGGCCGGGGGGGGGAATAAAGGACTTCTGAAGCGATGCATTTGTGTAAGAAAAATATCCATATTTAAAACTCTATTAACTGTAACTCTAGTTTCTGCTAACTGTCATATGTGCGTTCACGAGAGAGTGGCGTTCCAGTGGATGATGTAGGATTTAGGTGTAGCGTAAGCTCTGGTGAGAAGTGACAAACATGCAAGTGCAGAGGAGAGAGCAAAACAAAACACCAGTCAAGAATTAGAAGTACAAAACAAGGATTTGTAAAGAAAAATGTTGGAGGATTTCAATATGAGCCAAGAGGAGACTGGTTTTCCTTTGCGGTAAACAAAACTTGGTTCCGTCGAGATTAACGTTTTCTCACCAGAGCTTATGCTACGCCTACGTCCTACGTCATCCACTGGAACGCCACTCTCTTGTGATTTGACACATTTTAACTTGTATCTCCCTTTCTTATATAACTTAATTGTTTTTTTTTTTACAACTGTCATTTTGACTTGCGAAAATTTGTGAAATAGTTAATCATTTGTATTAAAGGTGCAGTATGTAAGATTGACAGCTTGCGGTTGAAACGTGTACTGCAAAAATAAAGGCATTCCGCCCCGGAACGCACATTTCAGAGTAGAATTACTGGCTATAGCATTACTTTTCAGAGAAACAGCTATGCAAACATAACATGATTCCTTGACAGGAATACGCTGTGTTTTCCGACAACTGGAAGTGGGCAGGATCATACAGAATAAAGGTGCAGTATGTAATATTGCCAGCTAGCGGTTGAAATGGGTACTGCAATTCCGGCCCGGAATCTGCCTGAAACGCACATTTCAGAGTAGAATTACTGGCTATAGCATTGTTTTTCAGAGAAACAGCTATGTAAACATAACATGTTTCCTAAATATCTACAAACATATTATGTTATTTTTTGGCTTTAAAAGAGTCAAAAACTTACATACAGCACCTTTAACAATTTAACGCTTGGCAATAAATACAGACAACTCATGGTAGTAAGTACAGTGTACTACCATTCAAAAGTATGGGGTGAACATTACAGTCAGAAGAGTAATGTTGTGAAATATAACAATTTAAAATAACTCATCTATTTTAATATATTTTAATTAATAAAGTATTTCTGTAATTTGCTGATTTGGTGCTCAAAAAACAGTTGGGCTTTACTGTCACTTTTGATCAATTTAATGCATCATTGTTGTAAAAAAATCATACTGACCCCAAACTTTTGAACGGTATGTTATATTGTTTTATTAGAAAAAATAAAAATAAAAATTTGGGATTTCAATTGAAGAGTGTTTCCAGGGTCGAAAAATGATTTAGTGATTCTGAGACTGCAAATGATTGTTCATCAGACAATGTGAGAGAGGATAAGGAGAAAAGAATAGACAAAGACAAGATCAGTACGTACTTCCCTAACTTTATTCCCTAAATGTAAGGTTAAATTTATAGCTTAAAAATTTATGAACAACATAAAGCCCATCAACGTAAAGTGACTTTTTAGGAGTTGCATAATATATTACTTCTCATTAAGTGGGCACTTCCTTCAAGGGAATATCCCTGCAATCTTCAGATTAAAGGAGCTGTGGCCCAGGAGCACTGTAGGGGTGAAGAGCCTCAGTCAAGGACACGTCATTAATGGGGACTCTCTGTAACTCTTGTTAAGGATTGCCTCTAACCGAGCTGGAACCTGTACCCTTTAGCCGCCAGCCCATAACTTTAACCGCTATGAAGTACCACTTGATCTGTGTTAATTAATGGTGTGAAATGAGGTCTGTATCACATTTTATCATTCAGTTATGATGATGATTTTATCATAAGTCATTATTATGTGTGGATGTGTTTTATTTTTCAGAGTGTCCAATTGGGTACTGTCTCAATGGAGGGAGGTGTTCAGTAAAGGAAAATGGACCAGTGTGCATGTGAGTTAAGTTTCCCAAGCACAATAGTACACACACACACACACACACACACAGTGGATCCCAAAATGTTAATAATCAAATACTAACTCTTTTTAACAGGAATAGAGCATTCGTCGTTTAAAGAAACTAGTTAAAGAGGCTTTATCTTACTGTTCACTCCTCTTGTACTGCTAATACAGATTAATGCAAAGTATATGTTTGTTATGGAGGACAAATAGATTATGATTTTTGTTGGTTAGAAAAAAGTGATTGCTAAAATCCGACCTAAAACCTCCTTTCAGTTTTACCTGGGGGAAAAAAATCCCCACCTTCACCTGTCGGTCATGGTCAGGCAGGTGACAAGGCCCTGTTGGAGATCTTTTCATTGAATTATTCATGCTATCCTACAGTGCCAGCCGAATATCACATTGAAATGTGTGTGAGTTATACAAAGAGTATCAGCACCCTGACTCTCAGTTTAAACTTGTACTTTTCAGCGAACTGCCAAAGCAGGCTTTCTGTAATTACTGTTCCGCTTGTGCCAAGAAACACAATCTTTCTCCATTGAAATTAACCCCCCAAAGCCTCAAATGTTTTCTCTCTCTTTGTCTCTCTGTTTGAAATGGTGTATGTCATCACTAATAAATTATGAGAATTACTTAAGTCTCTTGTTCGCCGTCACTAGTGTATCTGTGTGTGCATGAGGTTGATTGCAGAATAGCTTAAGGGCATTCTTTATGTGAAAAGATCTTCCCCACAGGCTAGAAAAGGAAAAGAAAACACAAGGAGAAAGTAAGAGAAAAGAAGGGACAAGAGAGAATGCATGTATTTTTCTCATTACAGGAGCCAAGGGAAGGCTGTTGCTGATATTAAGCTCATGTGGATGTCTCCAGGCAAATACTCATGCACATATTTATTTATTTATTTCTCTTTTGGAAAGTTGAGGAGCCAGCATTCCCTTATGAATTATCTCTGCCATTCAAAGTCAGTGTGTGCATGTTTCTGCAATTATGATGTTTTTCTCTTTCTTTCTCTAGTTGTCCATCACAGTGGACTGGTAATCGTTGCCATATAAAAGAAAAACCTTTTTTCACAACTGCGTCCGCAACACCTATGATACCAGATGGTAAACTAGGTAATTGGATCGGCGAGTATATACACATGCTGTTATTTGAATAGAGATGTACTATATTCCATGCAAAGATAAGCAATTAATATGTGTGTTTAATTGTGAACTCTGCAGCTGTCAGTGTTGGATTAAGTGTGGCATTGATCCTGGTGGTCATTGCAACTGGAGTCATTCTGTTCTTGTTATTTCAAAGGAGACATTCACTAAAGTAAGTCTGATGAACTCTGAAAGTGTCTATAAAATGTATGTGTATTGACTGCATTGTTATTGACTGCACAGAGACTCCAGTCTTATTGATAATGAAGAGTTGGATTGCTCAACCTTTGACTTGAAGAAAAAGGTCAGTCATATACCTCAACTATAAAAGCCATGATAAAATAAGTTGATTTCTCTGACGGCTCACATTATGCAGTTGTGTGTTTGTTTTTTAATAGAGACCTTCATTTTCCCTGCCATGTTGCATTTCTCTAATACATTCCCTAGACTCTCTTTTTTTATCCCACTCCATTTCTTCTTTTTTTTTCCACTTACTGCCTTTTTTCCACTTTTGAGCGAGCAGTGTTATTTAGTAATTTGAACCGCTCTGCAGGTGTGAGAGAGCTCTGTCACACTGCTGATAGGAAATATTGACCCGCAAGCTTAAGTTTGTGCATTTGTGTTGGTGTAAGCATGTGTACATTTAGCGCTCAGTGCTAAACTCGCTGTATTTTGCATGCGGCACACAGTAATTTTCACTCTTCTGTGCAGTGAGGGGTAGTTTTTAGTGAAGTCTGGCATATTTTAATGGCTAACTGAGATTTCTCCATATTTTGCTCAGTTATGCATTCATGTCTGTGAGCTGAATCAAAAATGTAATGCAGTAGGAACCCTAGTGTTTTGAAAACAATTACTGATTTTCATAATTTCATAATTTTTTTTATATTCTAGCAGCCACTTATTACACTAATGTATTTTGACTGTGAACTTTGGAAAGATTATATATTAAAGTATTATTATTACGTTTGTTCCAATATCATTTTATTAAATAAGATTACTGTGTAATTCTGGTTTCAGCCGCCCTCTCTTGACGTTAGACCCAGGTGGCCTGTACATCCTCAATTAAACATCAGCGTTTACCCGTGGAGAGAGGATCCAAAGGTATGAAACTCTGGTTGTCATATTTAACATAGTGACCATTCATTTCCAGCCCAAAAACACTTTTAATTTTAAAAGACATACTGGTGATGTACAATGCAATCTGTGGACTGTTTTATTGCTCTGCACTCACTTTACTGGCTGCAGTTATAGCTTTGACATGCAATGATTTGACTGAGGCTTGAGACCAGAAGACTTACATTAATCTTCTGCTTAAGCAATAAATGTAAATAAGGTACCAGAGAAAATACGGACAAATCATAATGGAAGAAAGGTCTATCATAATGATGGGATGCAATTGCTGGCTGCTCGAGTGTTCCAGAATTGCTCTGTATAAATGGACTATAAGAAGACTCAGTGGTTTTCATTTGTTCATCTGGGCCTGTCTTTGCTTGTGTGTGTTGTTCAGGTCTCCAGCTCAAAGGAAAGCAAGCTCTCTTTCTCCAATCCACTCTACAAGTGCTCAAACAGTTCTGAAGCTTGAAGAAAACACAGACACGCAAACACTGGCTGTCATGTCCCTATAGATTTAAAGCACTTTCCACTTCATTTGAGCCTCCCCGACAGCATGGCTGTACTTGCTTAAGGTTTAGAGGGCTTTTTTTAACACAAACTGGTGGGAGGAAAAAGTGTGACCACAAACAAGTTCCAATTAAGCAAAATGAAGCAGTTAAACTATCAGTCGTAAAAAGAAAGTTTCTTACAATAATCTGTGACATGTAACACATTCCATATGTTGTGAAATCTTTCTGAGGCACTGAAATTAAACTTCCATCTTTCTTATTTTACAAGAGCCAACACTTTTCAGTGCCTGTTTTAACATGAGGGGGTATGCTGATAGATGCCTTAGTATGTTCAACAGCTCAATTAATAGTATCTAATTGCTTGTGAATGTTCATGTTCTGTTTTCAGACTTTGTAACATTAATTTCTATAATTTAGAAGGCATTTTTTGAACATTATATTTTTGTTTAATTGAAAATACCAAACAGTGCCTTTCAGAAAATAAAGGTATTTTTTTTTAGAGAATCATAGCTTTATTAAAATGAAATGAAATTAAATATATAAGATGACCACAATGTAACATTAATCTGGGAAGGATTATCAAATCTAATATGGAGTCTGAGTGCCATTTCAGAGATTGTTTTGTTTTCATAGCCTGCTCTCCTTCCAGATCTCTGTGGTTTCGAGAATATTGTATTTTCATTACTTTAAATGTGTGTTCAATCACCACTTGGTCTCCTTTTGGATTCAAGCAGACCACATTTTGACGGATGATAAAACTGAAAACTGTAATGATACCAAAACATGGACAAAGACAAGTGAAGTAGTTAGCTGTGCAGTGCCAGTCTTTAAGGGAAAGGGAAATTTTCCTTGGTACCAGAACACTGTAACAAAAGCTGTAAATGTACAGTGATAAACTCTGGTGAAATGTGAAATGTTTCAATATTACAAACTGTCTGTAATCCTGCATTCTTTGTCCTATTGTTTCTGGTTCTCTTTTGTCAGAAGTCAAAACAAATGCTTTGTCATAGCACAAAAATGAACTACAAAGCATGAAATGAAACATGATGATTCGATAAGAGCGCTCGCATATATATGAATTATCTAGGAAATGTGTCTTTGCTCAGACTGTAACATACACTTGTCAAAGATGTTTTAGAATTATGTATTCATTAAAAACATACAGATTGGATTTCTGAAATGTGCTCCACATTACATGAGCATCAATAAGCCCAACACATTGTGTTTTCTCTGGATATGTCTCAAGAAATACACAAAGATCTGAATTCAGACTTTTACACACTATTACAAATTTTTACTGTCAGCTGTATAGACAGCAAATCACAGTTTACAATCTACAAAATGTAGTGTTCTGATTCTGTTTAGAATCTGTTTTATCAGTTTCCGTAACTTTCTGCCACAGGTTTGGTCCTCCTTCTTATATACTTCTTTAAACCTACATATTCCTGTTGATTTATTTGTCTTGCTTTTTTCTTTTTTTTTTGAAACATTTTGTTTTTCAAACAGGGACCTCCGTACCGTGCTATGTACGTAGACAGCTGGGATCTTTCTATTTAAAAGCGTGTCAGATAGGAAATGAAATTTCCTTGAAGTCAGTGAAAATGTTTTGCCAGATTTAAGTGTTATTGCTGAGGTGTAAAAACTAATAGTAAGAGACAGTATAATATTCATCATGCATACATTTACATGCTCACATTTGCAGAGAGGAGTTTCATTATTATGCTTAAATGTGCAGTCAGTTCATCTGAATCTCAGCGAAATAAAAAATATGCATATAGTCCATTCATCAATTCTGCACTTTCATTTTAATGTGTTTCTGTATTTCTCCATCTCCTTCAGTGCTTCAGAGTCTCAGAAATTGATAGAGAAGCACCAGAAAAAAAGTAGTTTTCTTATAATTGTATCTAAATGCCTTTAACTAAACTTAATGATTGTTAATTTTATAATGCATTATAATGCTGAATTGGGTTACTAAAGAAATTGACTGGGAGAGTAGAAGATATATCATAGACTTATGTCTATGAAATATAATTAAAATTATTTATATTAATTCAAATTGACGTCCCCAAAGGGAAGTTATGTCAGACTAAATGGGGGACCATTTTTTTCCCAAAATGGTAGCCAAGTAAACTCATGCAGTGTTTCTTAGAATAAAGTGATGAAAAAAAGTCAAACTGTCTGAAACAATAAACAAGCAAAAGCCACAAGCAAGCATCTGACAATAATTATTCCTGCTAAAAATGATCAAGTTTATCTACTGGGAACAGATCACAAACAAAATGTTTTCATTAATACAACTGTTTAGAAGTAATGAGTAATTTCTTTTAGAAGAAATCAAGTTATACAACAAGATTGAGTTCATGAGAATTCACTTTGGTTTTAAATTCATAGTTAATCTAAATCTTATGTTTTCTGTCAGAAATCTACGCAAAGATAGTAAACAATGCAACTATGAATGATTTGTGTCCAAGTGCATGCTGGGAAGAGGGAGAATGGGAAGTAATTTAACAGAATTACATTCTTAGTTTGAGTTATATATTGCTTTTTTTTAAATCTACAGAAGCACAGATTCATTTTTTACATTGTACCCAATTTATTGTTTCTCTGTCTCTCTCACTCTCACGGTTTTGATTCTCACACAAACAGTGGCTTCCTACATTGTGTTTATTAATATAGCATGTGTGGACACTTTTACACTTACATATTTAGTTTGCACTTACTTGAGGACTTCAAAGAGAATTATAGCTAAAGGGCAACTGGCTTACAGTTAAATACTTTATACAGTACCTTGCAAATCCCTATCAGAGGAATGCTGTCATAAACATGAGCACAATAAATCAAGGTCCTCAGATTTGAAACCAAGGTTTTCAGTCAGCATTTCTATGTATTTTGGCTCTTGGTGTAACACAGTAAGGGTGTTTAAATTGGAATGCTAATGTGGTGGCTTTAGCATGCTTCATCCTTAAATGTTTTTGCTAGGCTGCTTGTCCTGATCTGAAGGAGCGGAGGGAGGTGGTTAGCGCTCAACCACAGCTCACTGCCTCTCAGTCCTCTAGAGGGACTCTGCTTGGCAGACAGTGTGGAAAAGCTGCCAGTGCCATTCCCAAACATTAATGATCCCCCCGTTCACCCCCTCCATTGCCTGTCTTGCCTCTGGGCTCTCAGGAGAAGACAACAGAGGCAATCTTTACCGAATTTACTGTACTAACATCAAGGACAATCAGGACTGAGAGCGATTCAACATGACCAGTTGTGATCCGTATAATTCTCATGCACACAAGATATATTTTAGTAATAGGCCAAATTATGTGAATCACTAGTTTCTGACACATGGGTCAAAACAGGCTAAACTGATATATATTCAGTATTGTGTTTATTTATTTTGAGAAAAAAAAAAAAAAAGAAATCCTGCATTTCAGTTGTGCAGTTGTCTGTTTGGACCATTTTTAAATACATCATGTAAAATATAATTTTTCATATATTTTTAAATAAATTATGTATTCTAATCATATATATAAAAATTAAAAATGTTTCAATGTATTCATATTATCTAGATGTATTTTTTCAACATGTTCAGACGTCTTAAATATTTATTTGTAAAAAATGACAAATTTTAGATGTCACATTTACTGTATACTGTACTTTTGGCCTGGTTTCCTTATTACCTGAATTTGAAATGTAATCATAAATGTCTGAACGATGTGGACAACACAATTGTGGACAATTTTTTTTTTTTTTAATTATCTTCTTTCTCTAGCAGCATGTTAGTGATGTTTATATTTATGTAATGCAAATTGATATTACGTTTATTTGATTATATTTATATCACAATATAAACAAACATATTTTCTTATATATTTCTGTCAATATTAAGTGTTATTGTCTAAGGACAGGTGGTTTTCGAGGTGTGAGTGATAGTGCTATTTAATTATTTTGAGAAAATGTTGAGAAAAATGTTTTAAAAAAGTTTATTTTTATTCCTAACATTTTAGTAATCTCTTGAGAATTTTAAAGTGGAACTGTTACTATTTTAAAAACGTGTGACATGTCTTATGTTATGTCTTAAGAATCGTGTTTTCACCGTGTTCTCATGCAAACAGTGGCAAAAATGCCAAATCCACTTAATGACTGAGAAGCCCCTTGCAAGTCAGATTCAGGACACTATTGGTGGTTCATGTGTGACGCCATCTACACCTCCTGGTTTTGTGGTGAATGCATGGATAAGAGGCGAGCTGGACTGGGCTGTTTTTTTTAGACTATCTCGAACTCTGTGAGGACTAGTTTGGGTCTGGAGTCTGAAGGAAACGCGTCGTTATCGGGAGCGCGAGTCCTCGCATCACAGGAGCGGTGAGGCATAGCTCCAGCAGCGGGCGAGGAATGCTCAGCGACTGACCAGACGCGGTTTGTCTTTATTTTACATCTTCTTTGGCGACGACAGAGCAAAAGAAACTGAGGACATCTGCCTCGGCGGATATCTGATATGGCGGGTTCAAGCACGCTCGGTGTGTTTGTGGGAATTGTTCTAGTTTTACACGCTTTGGGAAGTGTTTTCCAGATCACCAGAGGAGAATTAACGGCGGAAGGTGAGTGCTCAGTATATGCGGTATTGATGACAGGAGTTTGTTTTGGCGATAAGGGATGTGGAAAATCAGGTATTCACACCATGACCTGAACCGAAGTCTATTCGTCATTTATACCCTTGATATATAGGACTTGTGAAATGAAAATACTGAATACATTTTCATAAGAAGTTGATACAGTAAGCTACTTTTTTCCATCTCATCTCCAAGCGTAGAAAAGCTGACAAGTCTTTGCATAGGCTATTCTTTCATTTCTCACTCATGGGAACTTTGAGGTTTTCTTCGTATTAATAGCCTATTAATGTTAATGCTGAATTGATTTTTAATAACACAACGAATAAGCTAATAAGGGGTTGAGCGTGTGGTTTTGCTGTGCTGTTGTGATCTGTGCTGTTTGTATGCCAGAGTCGATGTTAATCAGCAGCTGTTTTCAAGCGGTATGTGAACGTATTATCGTTTCTTGCAGAAAGAATATGAGTGGGAAAATCTTGTACCTTCAGCTTCTTTTATGTGGAGCAGGATTGTTTTCGTTGACTTTGCCCTAAAGCACATAACCTGTTCATCACTGGAGCAGCTATTGGGTTTCTAATGGCCTTCTACTGTGTCGTTTCACACTGCGCAAGGTTATTTAACGTGAGGCAGGAGGCTTCAACAGACTGTACTGAAACTGTTACTGGCCATGTACACATTTTAAGAGGAAAGTACACTGGAGTAATTGACTCTTCCTCGGGTCGTAAATTCCAAAGTGTTTCCATGTTTCGACCCATCCGACTTGAGCCCATTGTGTGAGATTCATAACCTGCCTTTGTCTGTCTGGGTCTCTCCCTGTACAAATCTCTTATAGAGATATTATTTGACCAATTTCGCAAGAGTAAGAAAGCTGCAGTTCTGAATATCAGCACGATTTTCAGAATAACAGCACAATATAGCAGGAGATACCACTTTAAAGCAATAGTTCGCCCAAAAATGAAAATTTGCTTTTAGTTTACTCACCCTCAGGTCATCCGACTTTTTTTTTCCTTCAGTAGAGCAGTAAAGTAAATGTTTAGCTGAAACCATAGTCCTTGGTGATTTATGAATTTAAAGTCAGCAGCTGTCAGTTTTTGCGAATGACCAAAAACAAGCATATCAAGGAACACAAAATTAATACCCCTGGCACCTGACAATTAAGTCTTATGAAGCGAAACGATTGGTTTGTGCAAGAAACTGAATTATTTACAATAATATTACCGTTATTCCATAACCTCAGGTAAACGTGGAAGTACAATTCTTTTGTGCAAAATGGCTTCTTTTGGACAGTTCGTTTCTGGTTCAAATAACTGATTCACCAGTTCGTTTAGGTAATCACATAATGAAGTAATGTAGGGCCTGTAGGTTAGTTATTAAAGCACCCAATAATGATGTGAAATATGGATGTTGTAGATGTCTCATGCATATAACGTTAAAGGGGTGGTTGATTGCGATTTTCACTTTTTTAACGTTAGTGTGTAATGTTGCTGTTTGAGCATAAACAATATCTGCAAAGTTGCGGCACTGAAAGTTCGGTGGAAATATATCGCCTTTTAAAATTCTGGTAGTTTAATGCCTACAAAAACAGCTTGTACGGACTACAATGAGCTACTTCCCGGGTTCATTATGTCACGAACCCACATAAACCCCGCCCCCGGGAACGTGCAGCAAAGGTTGCGAGGCCATGTTGTGCTGCTTTAGAGAAGAGGAAGAGAAAACTCGGGGTGCACGTAAAAATCTGTTCATATATGAATCACAATTCTGTCTTCTAACGATTCCAATGGATTCACAAGTTTCAAAATCAATGTTCTAAAGCAGCGGTTCTCAATCCTGTTCCTCGCATCTCCTGCTCTGCACACACTCTGCATCTCTCTCTCTCTCTCTCTCTCTCTCTCTCTCTCTCTCTCTCTCTCTCTCTCTCTCATTCAGACAACCAGCTCAGCTCAAACAATAAACTGTTCCATTTATACACTTACTTTCACATAGCTATGAGAAGCATTAGGCTATACATGGACGCGTGTACGGTTGCCGTACTGTATTAAAGCTTTAATCAGGATAAAACCGTGTATTAAAAGCTAACCGAAGCAGAAGCATAAATAACAGCATATCTAAAAGTATTAGACAACAGCATACAAAAAACATACCATTAAGAGCCTTGTGCTTGCACAGGTTCTGCGCAAACCTCTGCACTAATATTCTCTGGGTCTCAATCGGGCTCAAATTGATAAGCAATATTGACGATGCCATTGTTTACAATACAACCAGAGCACATGCCGTTGAGGCAAGGGGCCGGACGTTTAGACACGCACTAGAGGCGGTTTAGCGAATCACAACACACTGGACCAACTAACCAATCTGAGCCCATCGCGTATTTCTGAGGGAGGGGCTTTATAAAAGCAGGAAATGCTCAGTGCGTTTAGAGGAGAAGGGACAGAGCGGTAAATTATGGTAAATTATGTGAAAAATAATGTTTGTTTTTTTTTAAACGAAGCATTAACATATGTTAGACTGCACCTCATAAACACAATCAAGCCTAGAAAAAAAACAATCAAATACCCCTTTAATAAACTGGTTTTTATTAGTTTACCACCTTTTCACATAAACAATGTAAAACCTAATTCCACCTCTTCATTCAAGTGCTCGGTTATCACAGGCTCATCAGTTCTTCAGTCTAAGTCTGAACTGTTTTCTGTTGGACTGTTGGAGTAAGTGCTGAATGAGTTGGCAAAAACCAGCATCATAGCATCTTATATGCTGGTATTTTGGCTCATTTAGAGTCGGAGTGACTGTCAGGCACATCCGAAAGTGAGTTTAGATTGAATAACTTGTAGATCTGTGCTGTTCGTTCCACGTGCATGAGCTGTTTCAGATGGTTCAGTCCGATTTGGTAAACTGGTTCATCTAGTTCACTACAAAGAACCGTTTCGTTCGCAAACCGGACATCACTCTGGACCATTTACCTGAGGCTATGGATTACAGGTAATTATACAGATAATAATGTTCAGTTTCTTGCACAGACCGATCGTTTAACTTCATAAGAACTTAATATATCATCAGGAGCCAGCCGTATTAATTTTGTGTTCTTGATATGCTTTTTTTTATTCTCAAATCTGGTAGCCATTAACTTGCATTTTATCTCCAATGACCACGGTTTTTAAAGTCACCTACATCTTGGATGGCCTGAGGGTCAGTAGATTAATGGCAAATTTTTATTTTTGGGTGAGCTATCCCTTCAATACAACAGTTCTATAAATAAAAGCTAATATAAAGTAGATTTATTCATATGTTTTTCTCTTTGTGAACAAAATTCTTTCCAAATGAAGCCTAAAAATTTGGTGTGTCAGCGAGCAGCGCAAACACTGGAACAGAACATTGCAGCGGCAGCAAATTTCTGTTCGTCTCAATCCGCCTGTTATCATTCCGCACTAACTCCACTGTGGGTTTGTAAGAGAAACCCTGCTCCAAGCAATGGACTCTTTTCACAGACTGTGATGACACGTTTCGGTGGCCATCAACATCATAAATCCTGCAATTTTTTTTTTTTACTTTTATTTCTAAAAAATTTATGTACATTTATAAGACTATACTTTTTATTATATTACCTTCGCATAACAAAACACTATTAACAACATTAGTTAGTGATGGTAAAATTGAATCTCTCTCTCTCTCTCTCTCTCTCTCTCTCTCTCTCTCTCTCTGACTGCTCCTATCAATCTCTCTCTTTTTTCCTCTTTTTGAAAGTCATGAAAACACTATTGTGGAGTTTTTCTTTTGCTATTTGACCAAATGAGAATGGATTATTTTAATAATATTTTATTAGGTGCTCTTTACAAATTAGCTTTTAGTCAACAAATGAAATCAAAGTTGATGATCCTTGTTTTCTTATGGAATATTTCAGTGTTTATTATGCCGGTGTGAGGGCTGGGCAATAATCCTTCCCTTCTAGCAATCTGTAACTCACATCAGATCGCAGCAATTACCAAACGATGACAATCCAATGATCCAGTCAATTCCCAATGGACAAAATAAAGCCCCGCTGTACATTTTTCTTGTTTGAGAAGCCATTTCACTCAGATAAACATCACAGTAAGAGATAAAAGACTATCACAATTTCTGCTTCGTGCCGACTTCAATCATTCACCTTTCGTGGTTTGCTTTATGCAGCATAATTTTTCTTGTTAGATACAATTCTTAAATAAGAAATGCAAATAATATGAAAAATTAAATAAATGAAAATAAATGTTATTATTGATTTGTAGTAATTTTCCAGCTTGAATGCGTGATATGTCAAAACATTGAATGCACAACTTGGAAGTAGGGGATTTCCAAGTGCACTTGAAGGCAGCATGATGTACAAATCAGCACTCAGGCCGCTTGGCCAATCAATCCGGAACTAACTGCTGTGGAAAGGGTGTTGCACCATTGAAGAAGTGGTTTAATGTTCTTGTTTTTTATAAAGTATTCAAACTTCTGAAACAGAAACAGAACTCTGTGACCTAGTTTGTAGCCTACTTTACAGGCCTTGGCAGGATGGAAACTGCATGTGAGTTTTGGACAAAAAAAATCATTGCAGCATATGTCTCTCACATGTGTACGTTGAAAATGGTTGTGTGTGTTTTTGCGTAATAGCTGATCTTTTATTTCTTGTGATACAGTAAAACAACAAAGTAGGTCAAGGGTTCTAAAACATTACATAAGCCACACAATGGTGATTCACATATAAGATTGTCATAATCATGACTTTCCTGCCTCATGCAGATACAGATCCTGAGACTGAGCAAATGGTAGACGTGTTCAGACAATTCTGAATACCAAAACAGTTCAAGTTGGTAGATAAAAACAGAGTCAACCCTCACAATGATTTTCAGTTCTTTCTCTAATACTAGATATTTGTTATATATAAATCGAGCATCATGCATTCAGTCAGAACATTTATTTGGGTTAAGATACAATGGTTTAAAGGGAACAAAGGCTTATTGCTGGTTCTTTAATAAGCAAAAAATGAAGAAAGACTTTACAAGAAGGGTTTATGAATTATAGTTCATATTTATTATAAGGAGTATGTCGTCAGTCTGCTATAGATGATTCAGGAAACGCAGCTCTGAAACTGCAGAGACGTAGCAAAGGATAGATGGTGAGAATGTGGGGCCCCCACAATTCTTAAGTAGTTCATCCAATGGGTTGAGTTTAGGTTTGTATTCAGTCTGTCTTTGTCACCCCCTCCCTTTGGCTCCTCTCCTTTTCTCTCTGCCCTCAATTTCTTCCTAAGGGTTATACTTTTTACCATAACATGTTTTTCTCTTTAGTGAGCTTTAGTGAATAATAAAAAAGCCGTTTTGTATTGTATTTTGTGAATAAAAAAAGAAGAAAAAAAGAAAAAAAAAAAGCCAAATGTAAGACCGCTTCCTGTATTTGAGTCTGTATTCAGATCTCAATCCAGGTAAAGTTAAAGCCTGAAGTCTGAATGTTTGTTTCTTGTATTGAATCTCTCAGCATGTTAAATTGAAGAGCATTACCCCGTGGAGATTTTTACGAGTTGCACAGGTCAAATTTTCACTGTTTTTAGTACTTGGCACTGCACATCTACTCACTGTGAAATCTCTTAGGGATTGATGTAAAGCTTTAATATCTTATCAGAACATTGAATCCAGAGCTGCTCCTGGGCTGTAGACCACCTCAGAGCTTGGGCGATGTCTTTGGCCCTGGATTATCAATCCATTATACCTTGGCAGCAATATAAAACTACATCTTGGCAGCTCAAACCCATCACACTGAGCATCTCTAGATTGTGTCTACTTGTACCCTGTAATGTTTTTCTCTTACTTGAACGTTCACAGCTCACATGAGCAGTCAGGTAACTTCATCTCTTCATGTGGTCGAGATGTGCATCTCTTGTACACACAAAGTGGCTGTCTCTCGGCTCATGGCCCAGATAAAGCATTATTTATAGAGTGCGCTGGCCATCTGCAGTGCTGTGTCAGAAAAGACTTTATTAATAGGAGCGAAGAGCTAGGTGTGTTTCTCTCCCCACCGATACAACAATATTAATAGTTTGTTGCTAAATTCGGTGGAGCAAAGTAAGATGTCACACAGGTGGAATCCTATTTGTGGGCTAGAATTTGATACATAAATGCTTACATTAAATGCTGTTCAAAACATTTAATTTATGGTGAAGACATGCACACTGAAGTGTACAGATATATTACAGGTACCATATTCTTGTTCACACACAAACTTGAGTAGTTAAGATTGTTCACTTAGCGAGTTTCTACATGTGATCACAAACCAAATGAGAGAATCACAATTTGTAATGGTTGCAGGTTTCTGATCTCTTTTTTTGCCCACTTCTCAATAGGAAGTTACCATGTTAGCACATCTGATTCTCTTAATCTTTTGCAATTCAAGAATATGGCAGATATTTATTAATGATTAGAGTGACTATGTAAATATCAGGTTCAGCCTCCATCTTCGTTGTTTCATAGTGTCAAAAGTGTTCCCAGTAGTTTGTGCCATTCTCTTATCTTCATACTTCCATAAGTTTGTTTTGGTCTTCAGTGGTTCTGGTATTGATTATGTACTGGACATATACTGGCTATGAAAATTTGAAATAGGTTTTTTTGAAATGTCCTGTTATTATTTTCTTTTTCCTTCCACCCTTGAAGAATAAAGTAAGAAATGATCCTTTCTAACTTTGACAAGCTTACTTCGATAAGTCGATTCGTCTGCGATTATGAACGTGATATTGCCTAGCTTGTCAGTGAACTACGGCTCTGTGTAGTAATTGCCGCTCCATCTGAAAGCAGGTGATGGCGATTTACTGCCAATCACTGAACCGGCTTTACTGACGAGATGCGCATGATAATCAAATTCGATTAATTGCACAGCCCTACTTTAAACCTATATATTGAGAATTATACCATGCTAAGTGTTTACTATTGGAGTTGTCCTTTAGTAACAGATTTGTAACAGAGTTGTGGTTGCTCCATCTGGACGTCATTAGAGTTGCACATCCTTCCTGCATATTTTCCATCCCTCTCTCCTTTTCTGTAAATCTTTTGCCTAACAAGACTGTCTGCAACTTTGTTCTCACAACTCTGAACCTGACTGAATGGAGCCTGTAGGTGTGACCGTGTATGAGACCGTGAGACGATGGAAGACATCTTGAGCTCATTGGGTATTTTTCAATCTTGATTTTCCTTAACTTGACTAAGTTGGATATGAATCCCTCTCGCTCTCTCTCTCGCTCTCTCTCTTTCTCTCACTCATATATACACATACACACACACACACACACACACACACGCACATATACTCATATACTGTTTAGACAGAATTAGGCCTCCTGGCATCAAGTAGGCATCAAGTTAACTGACCATAGCACTGATGCACAGCCTGTTTCTAATACACAGCCTGGTTCTAAGTTCATCATCCATCATAATGCCAAAAGCAGCAGCCTCCCACACACACAAACTCATGCACACAAAAAACGAGCCCTGCAGAGGCAGCCAGTGGAACTTCCATTGACCTTCATGTCTCTCAGAAGTGACTGCTGTAGGGGGAGAAGGCCGTTTGTAGGAAGATCCTGGGAGGTGAGTGGGAGAGAAGCAAAGAAAGACATAGTCCAAAAAGAAAGAACACAGCACTAAATAGTCAGATGATGGGAAAAGAATTAGCCAGAGAAAACAGATGAAAAACTATACATGTTGGGCAAGACAGTCATTTGGAATGAGTTGGTTTGAATGCTTAGGGACATCCTACATCACAGGCTCTGTAATTTTCCTTTGCTTCTTTCAGCATGGAGGATAAGTGAATGGATGGCTTGAGTCAGGCTTTATTTCTCCTTGAATGAGTTCCTAAGAAAGCATGAATAGAGCTGTGAAGAAAAGGATAGAGGGGGTCCTTCTGGGTAGGTATGCTTGCAAGGCCTGACCGTTGTTCCTAGACACACCACCATGCAGCCACCGATCCATTAACGAGAACTAATATTGCACTTTATGAATGAACAGTCATGCTCAAAGTGGTATGAAGTTGTTCAGTTACATTTGTCACAAAAGAAGAGGAAGGTAAAAGTACGCTTCAACCTTAACCAGACTAAATCGCATTTTAAAAAGTGCACCGCATAACCTCACTGAATACAGCTGTGAAAGAGAGAGGTTGGAGATAGAGAGAGTGTCTTGGTGAAAGTCACAGAGGTTTCCAGCAGTTGTCTTTTGTGCTCTAAGGGTCTTGTGTGTTTCACATGCTCACAATGCTTTTCAGGCCTCCAGCGGTGCTTTTGCTTTCAATTCTTCCCTGGATCTCTTTCCATCATTCTTTGCCATTCCCTGTCTTTCTCTCCAGGGCTGCAATAATGCTACTCAGTATGAGGTCCTTTTCTTCATAGCTTAGCTAATTACCTTTCAACAAAAGTTAATTACACCGCTCTGAAGTGTTTGTTATTCTTTCACAAACATATTCAATGCACTATTCTCAAACATAGCTGACTAACAGCAGATTATGTGTGCTATTAACCTCAGTTGTGCATTTACACGTTAAAAGTGTAGACTGGGTGATTTTTTTTAACTTCTTGAAAAAACAGAGGCTGGCTAGATGCTATGATCTGCTCTCATGACACTTAAAAAGATTTCTTGCACCTGTTCATGTGCACTGACCCAAACATAAGTAGCGAATGCAGAGCATCTAGTGACTTTAGAACAGAGCCTCTAGTGTGAATGAGATGGAATGGGTGATGAGGCAGAGAGATTGGAATAGCAAGAAGTAGTAAATGTGTCCCTCAGGATTTGTGTGTGTGTGTGTAGACTGTCACTGTGGGGGGTTTAGCAGAGGTTGGCTCAAGGGGAATGAAGTTTCAGTTTACTCATGCAAACTCACAAGCACTTGAGCGCTAGGCAAAGGACAATTAACCAAAACGCTTCTTCTCATGAGGACTGTTTCTTTTTGTGTTACATTTTCTTTTGGCAGGACGTTGTATTTGCTTGTATGTCTAGTTTTGCTGCTCCATTTATCATGCAGCTCTAAATATCTTTTTAAGTATTCACTCAGGTCAGTTCTAATAAAATATCTCTTATTTCCTCTTATGGACATTTGCATTCACTTTCTATTTAATCATTATATTTTTAATTTTGTTGGGTATTTTTCTGGAGGCTTTTACATAAATATTTATAAATTGATAAATCTCATCACGTTATATTATATGTAACTTTAATGCTGTATATCAGAGGGCTGCCTTTGTACTTTTGACTGAATTGCCTCGCAACTTTTATGATGGCTATTGTTGTTTATTAAATATTATTATTCAATAAATATTTTAATAATAGTAGTATTTAATAGGGATGGGAGAAAAAAATCGATTCACCTAATATCGTGATTCTTTTTAAAACGATTTAAAAATCGATTGGTTTACCTCAGAATCGATTTTTATTTCATTATTTTATTTTTCCTAAGAGGGTGGTGGTGGGGAGAAGTTAGCGCTCTGTAATTCCAACAGAGGGCGAAATGTATAGGTGTGCGTGTTCGACTTGGAGCAGCACCGTGCAGACGATCAGCGTATAACATCAAAGTACCGCAAGAGCGATTCAAAAGCATGCGGAGCCGTCGTTATATATAGATCAGTGGGAGCCGTCTGTTCTCTGTAGCTCTCGCGGTGCTTTGATGTCACACAGCGATTGTTCTGCGTGCGCAGTGCCGCTGCATTAGATGACGTCAAATACGTTTAAAGCCGGCGCGAGAAAGCAAAACCATGATGGAGGCAGAGGCTCAAACCTCTTCCTGAATTCTTTCTGCACCTTCACGCTTTGAATCCCAGCTGCCGGGAAAACACGACTAGGGCTGGGTATCGTTCAAAAATTTTCGATATCGATACCGATACCTTCAGTTCGATACCGGTTCCTGAACGATACTTTTTTCGATACCAATTTTATGAAATCAGTTTTAACAAGATTACATTATCTCAAAAAACTTTGGTTTTATTTATTTTCAGCTTGTTGACATTTATACAGACTCAAAGACTCATCTCCTGAGACACTGCACAAAGGAACAAAATATATCCAACATAATAAATCAGTGCAAATAATTTTAATAAAGCTCAAATAGTTTTCAGTTTACACTAGTGTTTGTTTGTTTTAAAACACATAGCTCAGACAGAATCTTCATTTCTATTTATTTATTGTAGGTTGTTAAAGACTTCAAGAAATTGATAATCTTTATCCACTTTCATAAGTGGGTGTTTTATTTTCTTTCACCATACGTTTTATTGTTATTAAATTCTGTGTTGTAGTATGTCTAATTATTTGAATGCATTAAAACTAAGTTTATTCAAATTTATTCTTAAAATAGCCTTATGAAATGTTTTATTTTTCCTCAGAAATTCTTGTGTCTGTATCTGGTTTTCAAATGAAGGCATAAAACATTAATTTCATTTATCTTTTAAATTATTGAAAATCAAACTTTATTTATTTATTTTGGCAAACAAAATTTTACTATTAAAATTAAAACATGGAAGAAATGTTGTGTGATCATTACTTTAAAAAATATAAAGTTTTAATAATTTTAATAGTAGCCTAGTAGTAGCAGTATGTACACTCTGCTGAACAATATTAATATATTTCTGCCGCAGTGTTTTCCAAGTTAAAACCGAATCCTTTTATTTTGACGGTTGCCGTGAATACCTTTACAGTTCTGTGTGTGTATATGACATGACGCTAGTTTTACTCAAATCAAACGGAAATGCTCATGGAGTGACTCTGTTAGGAGCAGTTCTGAGATGTTGTTCATGTTTATGTCCTCATTTGGGGACGGGGCAGACGCTGAAATCAATGTTAGCCGCCACGCGCGCGCTTCCAGTCTGTGTAATAAACACAGCCGCGATATAGAGAGCAGACTGCTCCGTACGCTTTCAATCGCTTCTAGCGGGTGTCAAACACTGATCAATCAGCGCCGCTTCTAGGTCAAACACAGTGCTGCAGGCTTATTGCCTCACTGACGTTGATGAGATTAACCCCTTAGGTATCGTAAATTTGGTACCAACTGATAAAGACGCTTTTCTGCTACCTGTAGTACGAGGCAATTCGGTCGGTGCCTAAAAAGTATCGAACTCGATACCCAGCCCTAAACACGACTAAACAAACATGACTGAAACGGTATGCAAAGTAACATAGCACTTTATTTTTTTTCAGAAAGTATTTTTTTCTGCTCGTTTTGTTGAACATTTGAGTTCAGGGTTTTGGTACTTTAAAGTTTCATGGTTCAAGGTACTTTAAATATACACTGTGTATGTGTATGCTCCTGAAATAAAAGTTTAGAAAGATGTGATGCATTGTTTTTGTTAATATGACTCATCATATACAGTCTCTTTTAAGGGTATAATCAACTATTTTCCATTGTCTAGTCTTTAATAAGCAAACAAAAATCACAATAAATTGTAATATCGAATTGCAATAGTAACTGCTAAGATGTGGTGTTTTTATTGTGACAGTCTGTATATTAAGTGTATCATTCAACTTTTTCCCATGGTCAAGAGTTAAAAACCAAAACCAAAAATCGCAACACGGCAATATCGAATCGCAATACTTGTAGAATCGAAATTCTTAAAAAAAACAGTGTAAGTTCTTTTTCGCGCTTTTAAAAACATGAATAAATCTAATCAACATTAATAAATCAAGCACATCCCATTTTTCAAAAGCCACGTTACATGATTTTACTGATTTGCGTGTGAAATTGGGCTTTTATGGAGGAGTGAAAGCGCACTCTAGAAATGGGGCATAAT
Organism: Tor tambroides; assembly: GCA_021397915.2. Taxonomy (NCBI): domain Eukaryota; kingdom Metazoa; phylum Chordata; class Actinopteri; order Cypriniformes; family Cyprinidae; genus Tor; species Tor tambroides. The sequence goes on from JAFVLL020021782.1 coordinate 24,256, forward strand.
GGGGCGCAATAATCATTTTATCTCGATTATTGTATTTTCATAATCGTTGGAGGCCAAAATCGAAATTGAAACTGTATTTCGATTAATTTGCACAGCCCTAGTATTTAGTATTGGGAAACAGCGTGTTTGTGGTTGTGATTAGTTACATTAGATGGCAACAAGAGACTGTTTTTATGAGTGAGTCAGCAGTAAAGACTTTTACATTGAAAGAGACTGAAACAGTGTTGTAAACAAAGATGTAATTCAAACTAATGTTTTATTGTGAATATGAGCTCGAAGAATGAATGCTGCATCAGATGCAGGTAATCACACTCGCTCAGTTCATCTTTCTCATAATACGTTAGTGTACATAATACAGTGACGTTTTAATAAAGTAATACAATAAGCTTTCAATGAAGCAACACAATGTTCCTTCATTACTAGCTCTAAAGTCTGTCAACCTTGAGATTTGAATCCGTGGCGGAAGGAAGTAGTTTTCACAAAAGAGACTCCGTTGTTGACACTCCGCTTTTAAAGACACTCTATTGTTGTTTCTTATGTAGTTACACACTCGTGCCGTTGAACTGTTGTATAAATCAATATCACACTCGTAGCCATGCAATATGGCTGTATATCGGCACGCTGATTACCTATGGCTGAATCACAGCTGTGCCAATACAGCCGTATCACACAGCTACTCATGTGGTATTGCTCATATATATTAAATATGTACACTGTAAAAAAAAAAAAAAAAAAAAAGTTGAGCCAACTTAAAATTTTAAGGCAACCAGCTTCAGCAGGTTTTTGAGTTCTCTAAACTAATTTTTGTAGGAGATTCTCAACTTTTTGTTGTATAAACTTAAAACAACAAGTTGAGAACTCTGCTCTCTGCTGAAAATCTGCTGAAGCTGGTTGCCTTAAAATGTTAAGTTGGCTCAACTTTTTTTTTTTTCTTTTTTTTTTTCCAGTGTACCTACAGTACACTATTGTTCAAAAGTTGGGGTCAGTATCAGTAAAGTTTTTATGAAAGTTAACACTTATTCAGCGAGGATGCAATAAATTTATCAAGAGACAGTAAACACTTTTACATAATTACAGAAGATTTCTCTTACAAATAAATGCTGTTCTTTTGAACTTTCTGTTAATTAAAGAATCCTGAGAAAATATCAGTTTCCACTAAGACAATGTTAAGCAGCACAACTGTTTGACATTGATAATAATAAGAAATTTTCGAGTACTTGAATGCTCAATCAGCATATTAGAATGATTTCTGAAGAATCATGTGACACTGAAGACTGCAGTAATGGTGCTGAAAATTTAGCTTTGCATCACAGGAATAGATTACATTTTAAAATATATTAAAGTACTTGTGACCCTACATAAGGCAAACAGTTTGGAGAAAGATGGGTGGATGGAGTATATATAAAAAAAAAGAAAAAAAAAAAAAAGAAAAGTTATTTTAAATTAATATAATTTTTCACAATATTACTGGGTTTTTATCAAATAAATGCATCCTTGATAAGCATTAGACATCGTTCAAAACAGAAACCCAGCCACAAACTTTTGAAAAGTAGTATATGTTTTGTTGTTATTATAATGTAACGTGCTATTTTATACTTGCACAGTATAAGTGTATTTAATACAGAAAAACATAGAGCTACCTAAATATTTTAAGAAGGTGCTTCTTCACAAGGAGATCATCATAGGTGGTACTTGACATCAAATAGTTTGAATATCTCTGATCTAGAATCATAGAACATATTTTGGAGAATTTCTGAAATATAAAATACCTAAAATTTGACAAAGTTGGCCAGAGTTAATCTAAAGATAATGGACTTATATTGTTAAATACTTTGTGTACCCCTTATACAGCTAAATATGGTTGTCACTTCTCTGTTAAGTTTTTAAATGAGGTGCAATTTAGAAATCACAGAAAAAGTAGTATATATCTTTTCAAATTTTGATATTGTCTTTCTGCACATTGTTTTCTCCCACCAGCCCGGAGTTCTCAAACACATACATTACAGTCAAGAGAGACAGTGTTTTTTAAAAGCAGCACTTTAACAAGTATAAACAAAACACCACACCCTTGTGCCAGACATGAATGTCTCTGGGTGCTAATATTTCATCAAAAATAGCTAACACCAAATGGCCCATGGCATTTTCAAAACATTGGTCTATTTGTTTGAGCGTCCCCACCAGTCCAATGCAGCAACATTGACTCAATTAATAGTGTGAGTTTGGGGCGGGACTGTCTGTTTGGCTGATCGATGGCAGACTGGGCAGTGTTTGTAAAACCTGTTTGAAAACAGTCATTATTTTTGCATTTTTATTTAATTCTAGTAGGCCTAGTAGGGTTATTAAATCTTTTTTTCCCAAACCTTTTGTATTTTTGGCATTAGTAAACTCTGGTTGTTTATTTTTTCCTAAAATGTTTAAAGATGTCTAAAGTAATTTTTCAAAATAATATGTTCAGTCTCTCAGTAGTAGCACATAAATTCCCGACTCATGTTCATGATGGTGTTTTCAGCTGCATGCAAGCCTTAACAGGACTGTGTGGGCTATGACTAACTCAGACTTTAACAATAAAGCTTTGTGTTTCTGCAACTGGAACCGTGTATGTGTGTGTGTTTTAGGGAGTGTGTGTATGAGTGGTGAGTGTGTTTCTTGATTGAGGGAAATTCACTTTAGCAGAAACGGACAAAAACACTCAAATCTGCAGAGCTGTAAAGCATAAACACATTATACTTAGTGCTCATGAGAAACTCCCCTGGGCCTCATCCAATGTAAAATACCAGTGTGTTAATGCTTTTGTAAGTAAAGAATTGTGCAGTTTGAATGCAGTATTTTAGAATCTGTATTCTATACTTTGGAACTAGTGCTTTAGACTCAATTAATTAGATCTAAACTATATAAGCACCAAATGAATTGACCTCCTCATGTTTTGAAGATCATGAAGTGATCATTAGAGCATTTGCAACATCTGCTTGTTTTGAGCACTTTAAGATCCCTATATATAGTGAACTATTTATTAGCTTGTTGTACGTTTTTAATAACTGGGGATGATAAAACATGAATTATGAGAACACATCTACTATATTTGCAGTTGTTTTGCTCAGTTCACTCTAATCTTGGCAAGTGTTCCCCTCATCCCAAACCAAAATCACTGATTCCAATATTTTCATCTGTTATAGCTACATTATCATATGCACCACTGTAACAGAAGAGCATGGTGCAATAACATGGTCATGGGTTTGTTTCACAGGGAATGCATGAATGTACATTTTTAATTAATAAATGTAAATGTATTAATAGATGTTTATTTTTAATAAATGTATATTTGTGTTTTTACAAACAAATGAATTTGCACAATTATGCTGTAGATTTACTGACATTTTCTCTGCAGCCCCAATTTGCATTTCATTAGGAATTAATATAGTTTTGTGTTATTGTGACATTGCGGTTGGAGGCAGATGGAGCACTTGTGCTAAGGGAGGCCTGCTGCCCATCTACATACTGATAGTTATTGCTCATTACCAAATGTCTTGCTGTACACAGTAATGGGGTGGGAGATGAAAGAGAGACCCAACTGTGCTGTCTCAGGTTTTGTGGGCGAGTGTCTGAATTGCTTGATCTAAGAACAGCCCCAAGGATATTATTTTCACATCACGCTTTTCCCAAGGCAGTCAACAGCATTATCCATAACTGGTGTTATAATTCTGTGTTTAAAAGTGTGTGAATCTAGGTTGTATAACCTACAGTGATAAACCTTCTATTATCACTAATGTCAATAACCTTTAAAATATCTGTTAGATATCAACTAAATTTACCTCATGATGACCTCTTTTACTTTGTTCATTGTATTCTACTATCCGTATAATGATTTTATCAACTTCTGTGTTTAAAACTCACTTTTCATGTCCAACTAAAGATGTTCAAGCACCATTACAAGTGGCCAAACGTTTTATATTATCCAGTCATATGTTTTAAGATTAAACTAATTGTGATGGCCCACAGTGGTTTTTATCATTCTTTTGAGCTTAGAGCTAGCTCAGTGTTACAGGCTAATAGTTGTGCGTGTTGTGGAGTATTGAGGGTTTATGTTTCTAGGATAATTTAATCAGTGAAACCTAATTGAGCGTAATGAACATGCTTTTTTGTGCTATGCCCCCGCTGACACTTTTTAAGCACAATAAAATTAAGTCTGACATGTTAATTACGAATAAATTATGCATAGTACGCTCTCTGTCCTTGGCGGGAGGTCAGGGTTCGTGTCAGTGTGATGCCAACTAACTACACTAAAAATGCATGGAGCCATGATTGAAGCTTTGTGAAATGTTACACAACCTTGACGTCTAGTTATTTGGCTGAAATAGAGGAAGCTATAGCTGTGGGATCTTCTGGTGTTTGTGTATTATGCATACCTCATGTGGTTCCAAACCTGTATGACTTTCTTTATATATTTAGTTTGCAGGGGCTTTCTCTGGTTCAAAAATCTTTCAAGTGCTTTGAGTTTGAGGTATATTATTGATTATTTCCTGTGGTGATGCTGTTAACTCAACGGTCTACCAAGTTTCATCGATCTTGAGCACATAAGTGCTCCTAATGTCATGTGGATTGTTTTTAACGTGTTAGAGAGAGCCATATCTGTCAAGTATCCCGTTTTGGCCGGGAAAGTCCCGTAATTTACCCTTCTTTCCCGCCGTCCTCCCGTATTAGTATTTTCCCGTAAATCTCCAGTATTTTAACCTGCGTTATTAAAAAAAAAAACAAAAAACGTCCCCC
>JAFVLL020021784.1:0-37452 GCA_021397915.2 Tor tambroides
AGGTAAACAACGAATTATTTTGTTTTCTGTTTCATAGTTTTGTATTGTTTGTAGTGTGATCAACGTTTGCATAAGTAGTAGATGTGTTAGGGAAGTAGCACGTAACATTTTATTTATATTTTGCTAAAATGAACGAAATGAACGAAATGACTCGAAAAAAGATTCGTTCATTTTGCTGAACGAGACTCAAAGGTCCGAGTCAGTAAAATGATCCGAACTTCCCATCACTAATTTCAGCACAGACTGGACTCTTACCTTAGACCGCCCTGAGTGATCTGTGACTGTCATCAGTCCGCCATTGTTTCACCACTGGAGCAGATGACAAGAACGTCTCCGATTAAGCGATTGAGGTGTTTTGTTGTTGGATGTAATAATGAACATAGCAGTCGTCATTTACTCCCATCTGAGCCGCTGAAGATGCAGTAGATTACATTTGTTTCTGAAGGGAATGCGCCTGATCGACCTAAATGCGTCTATCTTCGCGTGAATCCTTCATGATCCAGCTTCACCAACAGAAGAAGTGAGATATAAGGTTTTTTTTAATGAATCGTTGCAAATCGCCTTTTCTTATAATATCCTAATTAGCAAGTTTCACTATGAATGCGGCTAAAGTAAACAGTCCCTCAGAGAGCGGCTCAGAAGAGAGGGGTGGGGTCAGCAGAGCTCATTTGCATTTAAAGGAAAATGCTACAAAACGGCTTGCTCTGAAAAGAGCTGTTTTTGACAGGGTAAAAAAGGTGTTTTTTACACTACCATTGAGAAATTTTAACCAAACTATGTTACAGACTTTTTATTAAGACCCTAAAGAATCATATCAACTTGTGCAAAATAGGCATCTAATGACCCTTAACTTAATTTAGGCTAAATTTGCAACACTGTTACTTGCAACCTTTTTACCCATGCTGACAATATTTTTCCCTCTATTTCATTCAAAACTCATATAAAACACATTGAAAAATAAAAATGAAAAATGAAAACTCATAATAAGCACCTCCATGAACTGACCCTTTGTTAAAAAAAATATTAATTTTAAGAGTTTCAGGCCCTATTCTGTACTCTATTTATAAAAAGTGTGAGCCGCTGATGAATTTCACGCCCATCAGAACCTGTGTAATGGCGTGAGACCACCAGAGTTCCTATGAATGATTCAACGCTCATGTTATTCACACTTCTGTGCTCCTAAACTCAGTCTAGACAGCTACCATTGTTTTACTAAACTAGACAAATCCATCACACACACCATGGCATAAAAATGCAATAGGGTACAATGCAGTGTGTCACTCACACCCACATTTATTTCAGTCTTTCATCACGCTTAGCGAGACACATAGAAATGAGGAAATGTGTCTTCTGACCCATTTTATCTTCTACTGTTTCTTCATGCTTTCTTCTCCCTCCTCATTATGACTTTTAAATTAAATATATATTAATACATACTTAATCTGGTCAAGAAACGCCCACTCAGACAAAAAAAAAGTGTTTCAGACTAACACAAAAAGCAACCTACCAGCTTGTTGGGTTTATCTAAAATAGACGATATCACAATGAAAGTGTGCCATGGAAAATGTTAATTCTAACATCTAGCCCACAAAACAGAGGACACGCATTGAGGCATTGAGGTCTTCTGTGGTATCTGGTACCATAATATCATCAAGCAGGTCCTCCAGTTCTTGTACATTGGGGTGGTGGTGATATCGCGCAAACCTGCTTTTCCAAGTCAAACCACAAATGTTCGACTGGGTGAATTTGGGTGAACCATCATTTTTCTCTAACCATTTCTTGATTATTCTGGCAATGTAGCATGGAACATTATCCTGTTGGTAAAGGCCATCACCATCAGGGAACAATGAATGGGTGCGCTTTGTCCACAACGATGTTCAGATACCTGACAGAATGGGAAAACTACTGATTTATCAGAGTTTGAAAAAGGGCAAACTGTTGATTACAAGGGACGCCATTTGCCAGATGCTCTAGACTGAGGGTGGTCATAACGGACATCATGGTTCGGTTCATGCAGTCAGACGATGAATACAGTCAGTCCTAGGCGATCAATTCAGAAGGAGGCATTCGCGGTAATGCAACACTAGCCAGGTTTCCATCCAAAAGCTGCAAATTTAACTTATCCGCAAAATTGGAATATTGCATAAAACATTTGCAAATAAGCACCGTTTTCATCCAACAAGTCGAAGAGAACAAAACCGTTACTTCCTACTAAACTGGCACTAAATATCACTAAGAAAAGTAGAAGCCATTGATTATAATAAATTTCTTATATAAAAAATTACTTGTGCCTCAGAGCAAGCAGACGAAACACAAATGCGGTCATTGCTTTCGGAGGTGGATGCCTGCTGTTTGGGAACGCAGTCGTGTATGAGAGTTCTACTTTGAAGACAGACTTTGCTCAGGCATTTAAGAATGACCATAACAACATTTCAGACGCTGTGCAATGCGATCGGTCCGCAGGTTAGTCAAGTTATCCCTTCCAAGAGTGCAAAAGTTACATAATTTTTTTTAATGCAAAATGCATTTCCATCTCCCATTATTCGCATTAACCATTTTTTCGCAAAAGTCAAAAACCACCTCAAGCAAGCATAAAAAGTTTTTTGCAAATTATGAGATTTTATAATTTTTTTTTTTACACATGCCATTTCCATCACTCGTTTCTGATGCAATATTTCAAAAATGTGCATAAAAACATGGTGATGGAAACATAGCTAATAACTGTTACAATAGGAAAGAGCAGAAGAAGAGATGATCTAGGCACCAACCACAAACAAGAATGGCGAGTTTAGATTACACACAAGGGCTTGAAGAACCACCTGCTTGTTTTGAATCAGTAGTGTGGGAAAGTTTTAGGTTCTAGAAATGCTGCATTGCAATCATTTCCCAAAACGTGATTTGTGTGGATTTTTTATGAAATCTGTAAAGAGGAGAAAATGCTGTACCAGGCAGATCAAGCTCACTGTTCACAATACTCGAAATATAAAAAAGACAAATATGTGGGGGTTTATATAAATGTATCTCTGAGAGGAGCTGAATGTCTTCAGAAATGTTTCGATAGCATTTTCTTTTCCTCTTACCTCCACATAATGCATATTAAAGTAGTGTTTGTACTGTAAGTGCAGCTACTTTGTTTACAGTGGTAACCAAGGAAACTCTATATTGCTGCTGTTCCATAAGCGCCACCTGCCGTCAGAGAATGAATTTGCATTTTCATTTTGTCCGTCTACTGTTTTTGTTTTGTGCAGGTATCTTATGTAGCATGATTTCACAAATCTAAAGTCAGACCATTCTGTTTTTGCTTTTAATCTTGAAATTATACAATCTAATTCAAACCAAAAACAACTGCTCATGCTACATTTATGCAGCAGTACTGTCTAACTGTACAGAAATTGTATCGAACCATGACCCCCAAAACCGAGGTACGTACCGAACTGTGACTTCTGTGTTCCGTTATGCAGTGTAGCACACTTGCATTATACTTGCATTATATGCATCATATGAAAGTGACAAAAGGCTGTAAAATAAAGGCTTTAAAAAAAAAAACCTATATGGCTTGGGCTTGTTTGTGCAAGTTACTAAGCTTATTCAGAAAATTCCAAATTCATTAACATTAGATATTCAAATGTGTATGCACATTTCTGAATGAGATGTAAATTTTTCAAAAGAAGTTCACATGTGTGTATAAATCTTTCACTCAGTTATTACTGAATGAGACCCAGTGATTCTCACAAACATGAAAACAACAATTCTAACGTTCAACAAATGCATTCAGGTGAGAGAGGGCTAAAATTTCCCAATTCTTATCCTACTGAATGTTGCCAATGGTGATGTTTGAGTTAAAATAAACGTGCACAAACAAAACCCTCCATGAGCTGAAGGTCACAGGCGTGTTGAAGTGTTTGTCCAACAACACGGCGTTATTAATGTTTAAGATTACGGTACAGATAAAGGGACAGTTTCATTTTGAAATCTGCAGTGGTAACAGAGGAAAAGAACTTGTGTTCTTTCTGACAGGAAAGAACTCTAAGAGTGTAGTGTATAATAATTTTGAGAGCCTGGGCAGGTGTTTATGTTAAGAGACAGCTGAGAGACAATGCTATTCCATCTTGGCCAGTGGTTGAGGTCTTGGCCCTGGCTCACATGCCTGGAAGTAAAAATAACCCACGGCTCCAGTGCACGTCTCCTGTCATCTGTCACAACACACTAGACTGACAAGAGCCCTCTCTCACACATACTCATATGCCCACATTCCCTGCCTTTTCCATTATCACACAACTTATTCCCAGCCGCCGTACTTCACTTGTTTTTACAGCTCTACGGTAATGCACTTCATTCCTGTAAAAATAAATGCATGTTCTGTAAGTCTCTCGCCAATGTATTTTGAAAAATAATATTATTTTTTATTGCTATTTAATAGTTTCAGTCATCTCAGAAAAAAAACTCTATTAAATAAAATACAATAAATACTCATTTGTAAGTCTCTTTGGATAAAAGCGTCTGCTAAATGACTAAATGTAAATACTATAGATATTTTAAAAACGAATAAAAAGACAAAAACACAACAAAATTACTAAAACTTTTAAATTAAAGTGAAAACAAAATATGAACATAAAATCTAAATCATACTACTAACAAAAACTATAATAGTATATTAATGATAGTAAAATAATCATCTAGATTTTTTTTGTCATGATAAATGAAGAACAAACAAATCAATCATGCTTTCTGACCAGTATACACAATAAGAGATTTTCAAGAGTAATTCAAGCTTGAAGAAGCATGGTGCACCTTCATGTTTCTTCAAGTGCACAATCAGTAAAGTTCAGCTGCTTCTGCGGGCATCATGCTTCACCAAACCGCATGAGCAGACCACGCTAAATGAGTGAGTCATTCACACTGGACAAGGTCTTGCATTCAAAAACAGTTACATGGAGTGCAGCTCAATGAGAAATCGTGCAAGGGTGTCAAGACTTTCATTTAGAAACAGAGTCTTAAAAACAGCACTCACGACTCTGCTGAAAATGTATTGTAGTATACTGCCTCTGATCAACTAATCACTCTGGACTGTAGGATGATATACAACAAACAATATACTGACTTGAAGACATGTTTCATCTGTTCAGTACTATTCTGCCACAATAATGTAATCTTAAGCTATAATATGTTCATTTGAAAGCTTTTCTCACAAAAAGCAATTCATTGTAAATGTTGATGCCATGGTTTACTTTGATTACAATTTTTAATTTTACTTCTAATAGGTATTTCTATATGTTGTTATGTTTAGATTTAAAAGTTATACAGAGCATGTAAGTTTTGTCCATGTGCAATTTTTTGCTTATTTTTTTCACATGCCGTGATGTTTTCATCTGACATTCCAGGATTTGTTTAATTAAGATGTCTTTGATCATTTGAACTTTTTGGATTTAACTTTAATATCTTTTTATATTAAAGAAAGTTAGACAATACCCCTAACCTACACAAATGTCATTTTTTTTACTCCCATTTTACATTTGTCATCTATATATTTAATTACATCTAGGCACTCACAGATAAATATCACCTTCGGGTTCAGATTTATATTTAGTAAAATGTAAATAGCAAGCCAAAGTTATGGTACACACACCCACATACCATTCTAAATGATCATTAAAATGTATTTTCATTGGCAAAATAAAACAATTATGTATGTATAGAAATTCTATATTGTTTATTATTAAATATTGTCAATATTAAATATTTTATTTTTTATTCATTTTATATTATTTCTAACTGTCGTATTGCAATAAATGGTGATTTTGATAAAAGATGTCCAACAAACAATGAAAAGGAAAAACAAAACAAAAAAAAAACACTGTGCAGCATGCACTTACTTGGCAAACAAAGAAAAAATCATTTCAAATAGCAAATAAATAAATAAACAAAAACAAATTTAACTTGCTACACCCCCTCCACTCTACCAGAAAGACTGAGGGAGACTGAATTAAGTCACCTAAATTTCCTCAGGTTACAGGATCTTGATGAAACTTACACATATGAATACCAAACAATAAAAACAATGAACATGAATAATACTCTAAATATGCAGCAAAGCGAGGCAGGGGTTCAACAATCTATTTCATAACTGTAATATTTAGAAGAATACAAATGATGTTTGTCATTATTCGAAAGTAATTATTAAACCAGGCAATGCATTCCAAGATTAACTGCTCCATTCATAATTGCAATACATTTTCAATATTATGAAACTTGTAAGCAGTTATTTTTTTTCTTCTCTTGCTGACTGAACTGCTTTACCATATACAAATAAATAAATGTTGCTTTCTCAGAAGTCAATTTAGCCAGAAGCAAAAGCACATATTTTCTGCTCTTGCCCATTTTGCCTAGTGTTATAAGTTTAGCTAAAGGTAGCTTAAGGACACTGTGGGGAAAAAAACAAAAATATTATACTTTTAGTACTACATCATGAACCCTGAATGTATCAAGTTCAAGTTCAAGTTGAGCTTTATTGTCATTCCACTACATGTGTGGACATATAGTGGAACGAAATGTCGTGTCTCACAGGACCACGGTGCTACATACCAGTTAAACATACATAAACATCGCAAGTATAAGGAAAATAATAGAGCTATACAACAGTTAACCGTCTGACTATACATATACTATAAATGCTATAACTACTATACACATACACAAACTGAGACTGTACAAAAACTTTACATACATACTGTACATGAAATTGTGCAAAAGAGATGTTTGTACATAAAATTGTGCAAAGAGATATATTTTGTACATTAAAATGTTGTGCAGTAGAGAGATTTGGGGGAAGCAGCGCATTCACAAGTGTGTAGTGCAATGCACAAGTAAACATATATTATACTATTGAGTCTTTGTAGCAAGGAGTGATTATAGAAAGTGTCTAGTGTGCATATAGTGGGATGAGTGCGTTACTACAGGTGGTTTGTATAGCCCACTCACCTGTGTGTAGCACACTCAGAATTGCACTTAGGAAAATTGTCAACAGTTTTAATGAGTTGAGGGGAGGGGGCTGAGGTGTTCATGGTTTCAGAGGGGGACAGGGAGATTGGAGTTAAGAGCTCTCACAGCCTGGGGGAAAAAGCTGTTGAGCAATCTGACAGAGCGAGCTTTGATACTCCAGTACCTTCTACCTGATGGCAGGAGTTGGAAGAGGTTGTGGGAGGGATGGGTAGTGTCCTTCACAATGCTTGAGGCCTTGCTGGAACATCGTGCAAGGAAAATGTCCAGGATGGAGGGGAGAGGGGCACCGATGATCTTTGCGGCAGTGTTCACTGTCCGTTGTAGGGTCTTGCGGTCAGCAGCACTGCAGTTCCCGTACCAGGCAGTGATGCAGGTGGTCAGCACACTCTCAATGGTGCCCCTGTAGAAGGTGGTGAGGATGGGTGGAGGGAGACTTGCCCTTTTCAGCCGGCGGAGAAAGTGGAGGCGCTGTTGTCTCTTCTTGTTGAGTGACGTGACGTTGGTGGTCCAGGTGAGGTCCTCTGTGATGTGCACCCCGAGGAATTTAGTGCTTCTGATTCTCTCCACTGTTAAGCCGTCGATGGTCAGTGGGGGGGTGGTCACCAGAGATTCTCCTGAAGTCCATCACAACCTCTTTTGTCTTACTCACATTGAGGGACAGGTTGTTAGCACCACACCATTCAGCCAGCTGTGCCACTTCCTCTCTGTAGTGCGTTTCATCGTTGTTGCTGATGAGGCCTACCACCGTTGTGTCATCAGCAAACTTGATGATGTGGTTGGAGCTGAACCTGGCAGTGCAGTCGTGGGTCAGCAGCGTGAAGAGCAGCGGGCTGAGCACACAGCCTTGTGGTGCACCTGTGCTCAGTGTGGTAGTGCTGGAGGTGTTGCGGCCGACACGGACTGACTGAGGTCTTGCAGTTAAAAAGTCCAGGATCCAATTACAGAGGGAAGTGTTAAGGCCCAGCAGGTTTAGTTTGTGGATGAGCTGTTGTGGGATTATTGTGTTGAATGCTGAGCTGAAGTCAATGAACAGCATTCTTACATAAGAGTCTTTCTGTTCCAGGTGAGTAAGAGCTAGGTGGAGAGTGGTGGATATTGCATCGTCCGTGGAACGGTTTGGACGGTATGCAAACTGGAATGGGTCCAGCGTGTTTGGGAGACTGGACTTGATGTGATGCATGACTAACCTCTCAAAGCACTTCATCATGATTGGGGTCAGTGCTATGGGACGGTAGTCATTTAGACAGGACACAGGTGATTTCTTTGGTACCGGTATGATTGTTGTGGATTTGAGACAATTGTAATTGCAATTGTATGAGGTCACAATTGCATTCCAGATTCTTCTGAAAAGCACTACGTAGCTATTTTACTAATTTTACCATGGTAATATCACAGTAACGCATTTCTTGTGTGTTTTATGTGGCCTGTTTTCAGAGTATTTGTTCTCTGAGGTTTTACCTCTCTCTTAGACCTTTGACTTGTTAAATTTCATTAAGCTATAGGTCATATTAGCATGATGTGCATAATGCACCTATTCACCCAGATACAGGACTGCAGGGAAATGAAAGCAATTACCCGGCACCAGAGAAAGGTGAAATTGAACTACACAGGGATGATTAATTTTAGATATTTATCAGAACCTATAAGAAAATGTTTCACCAACATGCTTATTTGTATTCATATGTTAATGTATGTTGGGTAATGTTATGTAGCATAAAAGGGATGTTTTAGAATACACAAAATGTGAAGACAAATCACTGGATTTTGATTTTTCTGATTCCTGGAAAGCTACTAATTTGACAGTCGCAATTACGACATGATGTGCATTCAAGTGTCCAGAGTCCAAATGAAACTATCCATTTTAGATTTTGTTTTTTGTTTTTTTCACAAGATGGCAAAAAGGAGGCAAACTGAAAAGCAATTAATGGATGTAAATGAATCAATGTATCTTATAATTCTTGTTCTGCAATAGTACACAACATACATTTAAACTATGCACACTTGCAACTTTTTAGGATTTTTTAAAAGGTTTCAAAAGGGGGGTTCACAGCAAAGCAACAGAAGAATCATGTTTGGTTCCTCAAAGAACTTTTCAGTGAACAGTTCTTAAAGAATTCTTAGTTTGAAGAACATTTTAATAATCTAAATATCCTTTTTCCCACTAAAATGAATCTTTTTGTCCAATCAAAATGTTCCATGGATGTTAAAGGTTCTCCATGGAACCATAGATTCCAATAAAGAACCTTTATTTTTAAGAGTGTACAGGCAGCATCACTCACAATTCACAAGTTATCTGTCAAAATACTGCATGTTGAAGAAACTAAGCATATTGAGAACATATCCATCAAGCTCTAGTAACATGGGACAAGTAGTTTCCCGTCGCTGGATAAAAGCCTTTGACTCCAGTGTCTGAATATCAGTGGTGATATGTGGGTTTGGTATGTATGTGGGCGCGCTACTTTCTGCCGTCCAGGATAAAGTGAATGATGAAGTTCTGCTGAGTGGAAACCCACACCGCTGTTTCACATCAGAGCAGCTGTTCTTACTTTAAGCAAGGAAGAAAATATGCTTTTTACAAAAAAATGGAATTGGTGGACTGGAGGATCTGCATTGCCACGTGACAGGAAAACTAATGGATTTGCTTTAGCAGTGTCATCTTCCATCTAACTTAAAAAGTCCTGAAGTATCATGATCTCCGTTGTGTTTCAGCACATACTGACTTGAACTTTCTCCATTAGAGTAATTACTGTTTTATAGACATGGAAACTTCAGGATGTATTGAATTACAGCTCTTGTATAGCAAGTACTGGTGCATGCTTCGAAATGCAAGTAGTGTTTTGCCATTAATGTTATTGAAATATTTGCTGAATCAAAAAAATCTTTAGAAATGTAATTTGGGAATATATCAGTCCCCTCTTACAAGTGCCCTCTTTCTTTGTGGCTTTTTATCCAGTGTAATATCATGTCCTTTAACAGTTTCCATGTTAATACGTATTTCGTCGTTACCCCCTTCACATTCACATCATGTTCATCAGGATCTCAATAACACAATGAAATAAAAGAATGCAAAAGTGGCACTACACTGGACTGAAAATTTAACCTCTGGTGTTGCTGTAATTAGTGAAAAACCACACACACACAAAAAATAATTTTAAATGTTATCATGTTATTACCATGTTATTACTACATGATGAGTTGATGAAAAGCCAATACTGTAATTACTGAAACATTAAAAGAAGACTTTCTCAATGTATATCAAGTGGTAAGTATACATGAAATGTAAGTAAGTATACAGAAAATGTAATCATGTAATACATTAAAAGTAACTATAATTTCATTGAACTTTTTAAAATATAACAACCTAAAATTAAAGTATAAAGTAATAATTATTATAAAATATAAATTATAAAGTAATTTTTAATAAGAGTTTGTGGTCCAGGTGACATGTAATCAGGTACTAGCCAGCACGTTTTTAATAATTTCAGTTTCATCTTTTGTCTTTTTATAGTGCCTTTGTGCCTGCATATTCATGTTTGCCTTTAAAATTCAGTCTACAAGAAAGTACACAGCCTGCTTGAAAGTACACAGTCTGGATGCCATCTTGCTTCATTTTCAGGTCTATTTCACACTGTCCATGAGTCTTCCAAAAAAAAAACATCTACTAAGAGTACAATGAGCTAGAACATCTACTAGAGTACAGTGACACTTTTTATTTTGCTTGCAATCAATCAATATTTCATCACAATACATGGCTACTTTTGAATGGCTGTCAATGGAGAAAGACCCATTTTACCTCCAAAATGGTGAAGTTACAACATCTACCAAGCTGCCACAGCTTACTAGACAGATCCTGAGCTCCTGACATATGTTGCTATTTCTGAAGTGCTTGGCCCTGTGCACAGTGAATGTCTCACTGATGGGGTGGATCTAGAAAATTATTTATAGGGTGGCAAAGGGGTGGCATGAGGACCATGAGGGGTGGCAACACCAAAGCAAGCGTCCGTGCATAGTTCTTGAGTATTTATGGCCTGATATACACATTTATGTCCATGAATATGCAAAACAGTTGCATTACCACAAAGTCATCATCTATTTTGTTAATGACTTTAAATACAAAATATCAATATCCAGGACAACAAGACACTGTCTATTAAATCATATCAACAGATTATAAATATGTCTGAGCTTGTAAGAGTAGGTCTATGATTAGTACATGTTGTTTTATTAATATTATAGGCCACTTGGATGACATATAAGACACAAGGTTTAGTGTATCAAGTTTAAAGGCAACACAAACTTTTGAATTGGAACATCAAAAAGAAATGCCAAAATATCAAAGCACTGAAGTGTTTGATTTTCTGTTATTACCCTAATAAAATGTCTGTATGTGGACGTTATAGAATACAACCCGGGAAAACATAACGATTTTAAGAGATGGTGATTGATGAAATGGTTATTGGGATCATCTAAATATTGTTTTCATTTTTAGAAAGTTCTAGATCCATGATGAAAGGGGAGCAGGCAATAAGAGAATCTATATGCGCCACAAGAAAATAGTGTAACACTTTAGTATAGGGACCAGTTCTCACTATTAACTAGTTTCTTATTAGCGTGCTTATTATTAATATATTGGCTGTTTATTAGTGCTTATAAAGCACATATTCTGCATTTCCTTATTCTACATCCCTGATCCTACCCAATACCTAAACCTAACTACTACCTTACTAACTATTAATAAGCAGCAGTTTATTGAGGCAAAAGTCATAGTTAATGGTTTGTTAATATTGAGAATTGGACCTTAAAATAATGTATGACCCAACAAAAGTCAAAGTAAACAAGGAGAAGAGTTGTGGAAAATAATATAGCAATCCCAGACATCTGGATGAATTGGATTTCTCAGAAGACCTCTGAGTTAGAAGAGAAGAAGTAATTTTCCAATTCACGAACAAACAGAAAAACACTCCATTTGTTCATGAACTGGTCTACACTGGTTGTGGTGTGTGTGTTTGATTCACCAAAAAGAACACTTTACATATTCCAGGATGACAATGTTTAGATTCATTGGAATATGTGAACATGAGGAATCATTTTCTTGTAAGAATTGGTCGTCACAGAGTCCTGAGGTTAACCGTATTGAAAGTCTTGAGCATGTGCTGGAGTTGACTTTACAGAGTGGTTTGACTTTCAAATTGTCAATACAAGATCTTGGCCAAAACTTGACGCAACTCTTGATGCAACTCACAAATGAATGTTGTGATGTTGCATAATGTTGTCGAAACAATGCCACAATGAAGGCACAATACAATCAAAACTAAAGCCGGTCCAAAGAAATAAAGTGTGCAACTTTTTTGGCCAGGCAGTGCCAGCACATCCTACAGACTTTCAGTGGAGTTAAGGTCAGGATTTAGTGGTGGCCAGTCTTTCGCAATTGGCAGCTGATGAATCTTGACATTGTCATCCTGGAATATGTACATGAGATACTCTTCCAACATTATTTTATGAGAAATAAAAAAGTTATGCACTACAACAGTTAGGGTTAAAAGAATTGCCAGAATTATATTAATCACTGCAATGATTCCATCCTAAATCTTAAGTATTTGCTTATTTAAAACCAGACACCGACTTTAAGCCAGGCACTGATAAAAAAGTCATTTGAGGCAATGAAGCTTACTACACTAAGCATAGTGTCATTCTCTCCAGCATGTTGTTTTGAGAAAATATTTAAAACCTACCCAGGACATACGCCTCTAATGGTGCTAGATATTGCTAATTGACTTCTTGACGCTTTTCTTGACGAGTGGAGCAGATGAATTAAGTGCTTAAGTGAAATATGAAGTGATTATGTGCGCATCCCTGTTTCAGTTCGGAGAGGGAAGTGACCTCCTGACCACTTCTTATAGTAATGAGGAGGCAAGCTGTCCCCATGCTGCTATTTGGGCAATGACTAATGCTAACTGCATCCATGATTGCCCATATTTGTGGAGGCCAGAGTACATGGAAAACAATTTCGGCATAACAACCGCCTTCCGCCATCTAACGCAGGAGAACATATTGTGAAAATAATGACAGGGTTTCAGACGTCAGAGCTGTTCTGTCCCCACCTAATCAAATGCAACCAGTAGGGCCGTTTTGGCACAACAGACTTTACTGGGGATGGTTCGGTCCCCACAGCTATTACAATCAACCAACCTATGCATTCATATATATGAATGCAATGTTCTCCTGCCCATACAACATATTAATTTCCCCCTCCCAGGTGGCACCAGGAATTGGCCCCTGAGCACAAAAAGGAAACCAACAATATGAAAGAAATGACCCCCTAATGCGCCCGAATACAAACATCACACAGTCGTTGAATGTATTAATAAACACAGGTCACTCTGCAGGCACGTACCTCAACGCTCTAGAGAGACAACAGAGTGACAGAGAGCTCTGCCACAGCTGTAACAGCAGTAAGGACATCATGTTGAAGATAGCAATCAGATTTTTAAAAGAAATGGATGGCTAGATGACCTTGCCCATTCAGAGCTTTGTGGTCATTACATTGGTGGTTCTTAATTGCTTTTGCATGGGACTAAATTTGTTTAGCATACAAAAGCAAGACAAATTCATTTAATTTTTTTTTTTAATGAAATAAATGTATTAATATTATTTACACTTCCATTCAAAAGTTAGGGGCAGTAAGACTTTCTTTTAGAAATTAATACTTTTATCAAGCAAAGTGACAGTTAATAGACATTTCTAATGTTACAAATATTAATTGCAACTTTTTTATTATTATTTATCAAAGATTCCTGAAAAAAATGCATCACAGAAACATGTCTGGTGAAAATTCAGCTTTGCCATCACAGGAATAATTAGCATTTTAAAACATTCAAATAGAAATCAGTTATTTTAAATGGTAATAATATTTCAAAATATTGCTGCTTTTGCTGTATTTTTGATCAAATTAACAAAGGGATGTTGAGAGCAAAAAAGACTTTCAAAAACTTTTTTTTTTTTAATTCCCAAACTTTTGAATGGTAGTGTGTTTTTTATATATTTAAATTACTGAAAAAAAAAAAAAAAACCCTGAGGGAAAAAAAATAAATCTGCTGAAACTAAAAAGAAAGCGAACTAGAAAAACAAGTTATATATTATAAAAGTTATAAAAGTTAATATACTTAACTTTTATATAATTGTATTGTATATTGTAATTGTATATTAAGGTAATATACAGAGGAATCATTTTTGGATTAATCTGTTCAACATTCTGATTTTCATTTATTATTTGTGATGAAAGTGCTGACCAATCAACCATAAGATGATAACATCAGACAAACTACATTAAAAGCCTCAAAAGTAAATTACAGTATGTCCTGTTTTCACTTTCACTTTCACTGTGTTTACTTATCTGTCATTCATTATGGGTCAACACTATCAGACACAAAAATAATTTTTACTGTCAAATGCCATATAATATTGACAAATCTATATTTTAGGAATAAACTTAGTAAATGTATAATATAAGGTGTGATACCAATCAATACATGGAACAAACATACGCATATCCAGTGTTGGGGGTAACGCATTACGCAGTTTGTGAGTAACTCACGTAACTCACAAGTAACGTGAGTTACGTAATCAGATTACTTTTTTTCTACTAGTAAAGTAGTTTATAATGTAGTAGTTTTCTACTAGTAGCACATTACTTTAAATTTGCAACAAAGTATCTGAGTTACACCCATGTTGTAAGAAACTGGGAGTGAGGTACAAAGGGTTCATATAGACCCTTTTTGAGTCGACGTCACGATTACGTCACAGCGCTAGCTGGAGGCAAAACAAAGGGAGAACTGGAGGCGGCCCATTCAAACCAGCGCAGATTTGGCGATATAACGAGCTTAAAATATCGTCCTGTTGTGATGTTGGGTGCCAGAATCGACATAGTACAGACTCCAATTTGAAATTTTATCGCTTACCTGCTGCCACTGCCGACAAAAACGGACGACTGTGGTTAAACGAGATAAAACGAGCGGACTGGACAGAAACAGTTGTCAAAAATGTTCGCGTTTGCAGCGCACACTTCTTGTCAGAAAAGGTTCAATAAAGTACTGTCTTTTGTTGTTATGAGTGCGTCTAAAGATTTCTTATGCATCTCACGATTATGTCGTGTATGAAATAATGTCTGTGTGCATGTGTGTAAAACAACAAACTGATGATTTATATGCTTAATCATTTGTAATTGTATATACATTGTTGTGATTAATTGTGGCTGGAATAATAATATAGCTGTAAAAATATTTGCCTGCTGAAATTAAAATGTATACACATCTTCATGACTAGATAGTCACGGTGAGTTTGTCTTTACTATACACGTTAGATGTGAGTCACTCAACCTGAGGGAATCCTGTCAGATCGACCATCCTTTGAGTAAAAGTGTGTGTGGGTCAGCCAATCTGGTTTCGTCCGTTAAAGTTAACCTTTTCAAATAACAATCGCGGTCTCAGACAGCGAGTGACCTTACATATGCGGGTAAAATCGGATTGTCTCCAGTTATTGTTAAAAACAAGATAACAAACTTCATAGCTAGCGTTAGTGAAGTGGTCAGTGGAATCTTTCTGCCTCCAGCTAAGCTCCGCCCACAGAAAAACATCACATTGTTTACTAACAGAAAAAGGGTTCTATTGCTTATGTATTAAAAAGAAAAAGTTCATTTCTCACAAGCAGTGGGCACTTCATTTTGATAACTGGATGCTTATGTTGTGTTTAGACTGGTCTTGTCATGGTGGGAGAGACTAGCTTGTTAGTTCAGCAGGAAATGGTGATCTTTAACAAGTACCAAAAGTCACTTTATGGCTGGTGTGTATTGTGTTTATCCTGTGGTGAAAGAGTCTCTGTCAAGGTTCACTAACCACAGTGTGGTTTAATAAGGCCTGTTACCACCAGCTAAAGGGTCGACTGGTTGTTCCCCAAAGGCTTTTACAGCATTATGTAACAAGACAGACCATATACTCCCCCAGGCACACTAGATATTTTTCATTGCTTTGAGAAAAACTGTCCTGCCTCGACCCACGGGATGCTGAGCCAAAAGACTGGAAAATACATTTCCGAAGAGCATTCCCTGCCTTTCACACACACATAAGCATGCACAAAACTGGCCACCTGCTTCATGAGAGCATTTCTAGAGAGTGGCATTGGAGGCAAAGATCAATAAGAAATGCAATTTCCCAGCATCTGTTGCCTATTTATTTTAAATCAAAATAAAACTCCGTAAATATAAACACTCCACATTCGCCGCTGCTGAAGTACTTACTTCAATCAGTCAGCGCAAAAATGACTTGATGGAAATGACCTTGCCTTGAGAAAATACTTACATAAATACAGTTTAAACCTTAACTGATCTATCATTACATATACATGCAATGGTAAAACAAACAACAAATGAAATAATGTACTTGTAAAATCAGCACTGAAGGAGTGTGTGTGTGTGTGTGTGTGTGTGTGTGTTAAAAAAAAGATTTATGTTTGATTGCTTTAGCTCTAAAACTGTAGGAGCATAAAAATAAAAGCATTAACTCTAAAACTGGAAGTGCATCAGAATTAATCTTTAGGGAGATGAGAAATGGATGGACAGCAAAATAAGAAAAAATAAATAAATAAATAACAACATGCATTTACCAAATTAGGCATAACCTAAATTGTACAACAGATTGTAGTTTAGGGTTTGGACAAGTTACAAAAGAGAGTGGAGCCCTATGAATGTATAAAGTAGAAGGCACGTAGAATATATAATTCAGTGAGAAAGACATATATTTTAAAAGGAATGACAGAAGAGACATTTGAACAAAAACACCAGTTAGTTTCTTTCTCAAAATGAAATTTAACTGAACCCTGTTTACTTTCTTAATGCACTTTCCTTTCTTATTGTGCATGACTGATTGTTGTATGTTATTCCAAGGAGGAAAAATAGTTATTTGTTAGTTATATTTCCTATTTCAAAATATAACTTTTCATATACTACATTCAAAAGTTTGAGGTCAATAGATTTTTTATGAATTAATACTTTTATTCAGCAAGGATGCATTAAATTGATTTTAAAAGACATTTATAATGGCACAAAAGATTTCCTAAAGAACTCTTAAACTGTCTATTCATCAAAAAATCCTGAAAGAAAAGAATCACAGTTCCCACAAAAAATAATATTGAGCAGCATAACTGTTTAACATTGATAATAAGAAATGTTTCAAATCATCATATTAGAATGATTTTTGAAGTATCATCTGACACTGACGACTGGAGTAATAATGCTGAAAATTCAGCTTTGCATCTCAGAAATAATTACATTTGAAAATATATTCAGATAAAACCATTTTGTATGATTTTAAAATGGTAATATTTCAAAATATTCATATTTTTGCTCTATTTATTTTGATCAAATAATTGCCTTGCAAACATTTTCTGTCAATGTCTAAGAATTTTGCCAGTAAAATCTGATTTTCCGGTTTGTATATTAATAGACTAAAAGACAAATAAAAAGGCAAATGTGATCCAGTTATATATAGATACTGTAAAAGTCTATGTGAAATGCATATCAGACACATTGTTGACAAATTGCTGTACATCTTTAAGGACCTGGCATAGAATCTTTTTGACTCTAAAGGTTATTACGCAGAATCTGGATTTCCTCAATTTCTGGCCTTTTCCCTCTAAAATCCTGCGTCAGCTGCAGCACGGAAAGATTTATATAATATTCATGGCTCATCTATGTTTTGAGCGGTCATACATGGTACAGAGTGCCACTGACTCATCTACTTGCTTTGCTGGTTTATTTATTCAGACATTTTAATGGGTTGCCAAGTCTTTTGAGGTCATTTTTTAAGTACCTTGAGTGGTATTAGTAAAGTGTTTGGAATTGTGTGGGTCTCTTATCATTCTAATTGAGATCCAGTGATCGGTTTATCTATTTCTGACACTTTCATCACAAGCAGAATCAAATTAGTGTGGAATTAATCCGATTAACAGAAATGTCGGTTTGGACGTTGGATGATGGCAGGTCAAGAGTTCACATTCTGAATATTTAAAATGTCACATTTGTGATTAGCACTTGTCATAGCATTTAAACATAGTCAAATAAAGAGAAATTAGAACTTTCAGAATTTTACTAACTGGCACACATTTTATTTTCCATCGATTCTTTTCATTAAACAGGACTGCAGTTTAAATAACTAGATTTTTACATTTTGTGAACAAAATTAATGTGAATGAAAAAGATCCGAAAAGTTTCCATTTTAAATAAATGCAGAACGTTCTATTCATCAAGGAATCCTGAGAAAATGTTTCATGATTTCCAATAAAAAAAATTACACAGCACAACTGTTTTCAAAATTAATAAGAAATGTGTCTTGAGCAGCAAATCAGCATATTAGAATGTTTTCTGAAGAATAATGTGACATTTATTGTAAATTGTAACAATACTTCACAATATTACTGTTTTACTGTATTTTTGATCAAATAAATGCAGCCTAGGTGAACTTACAGTAAGACTCAACTGTCAAAAACATTTAAAAGATCTTACAGCCAAGCTTTTGAAAGTTATAATTTGTGTACAATTTGTCATCCATTTTACTGTCTTCCATACTAAAATTAGTTCTGATCACACAGAAAAGTTGACGATTTAATGCATAATTCATGTCTATAGCACAAACAATACTGGAAATGTTATGCAGCCAAATTTATTATATAGCAGTTGTTTGTTCAACAGTTATTTGCACTTTTCAAAGCTCACAAATATGGATATGATCAGATGCTAATTTATGAAATTAGCTGCTGTTGGGATATAGGATTACAATTTAAGAAAAAAAAAAGAATAATGACTTGATGTGTAGTTTTACAATTGTAAGAGCAGCACTTATTTTGCTTCCAATGTGTGCACCTGAACTCCTGTAATTCCCAGCTGAATCAGCAGACCTTAACAAAACTAATAGGATAGAGTTGCACTGCTAACCATACAAATGATCTGAAATATTTAATAGGGATTATGGTCATTTATGTGCGAAACTTTGTAAAAAGTCAGAAAATATTTGACTAGATGGTAACTGCTTCTGAGCAGTCTTCTTTTATTCCTCTTAAATAACTTGGACCTACAATTAAAAACACATCTTGTTCCATCTCTACACAGCCAAAGTGATTTAGCCACCTCAGTCAATGTTTAATCCTCGATTTTAAAAAATACATCGGCCAAAAGGGAGACAAAACAAGATTTCTACATTTTCACAAAATGCAAGCATTGCTTTTCCACACAACACCTCACCACAGCAATCCTAGCGTGTTCTGGGTGTCTGCCACTTGGACTTCATGCAAGCTCGAGCGCATGCTGATAGCACCACTATTTCTGTACTAACTGATTTCCATTGACACTTGAGGATTAGACTTACAAAGACTGATGTAGCAGCATTCAAAGCCATATTTCTTTGGAGACGTGCAAGTCACTGAATTCAGCTGATGTGTAGAGTTTTGCTGCTTGATCATCCATAAAGTTTCCATCTGTTTTTCAAAGAACGGTAAGCATTTTTTCCATATAAGAAATGCTTTGTTTGGACTTCTAAGAAGATCACATCAAGAAGCATCAAATTTAAGGTATTTTTTCATCACTTGAAAACTTCAGACTGTGTGTATGAGAGAGATCTACATTGCTGTGATTGCATTGTGATATTGCTGGGTGGACTTTTTTTTTCCATTACAAATTATATTATAAGCATAATATTTGACGTTAAAAATCATTAAAATGTCAGAATGCCTTTGTACTTGGTTGGTCTCTCTTTTGCTTTAATGACAGCAGCACTGCATGCAGCATGAATGAACTCCACAAAATGACATTCTTCAGAACATGATGGTCTTCAGAAGATTTCTTCACAAATGATGTTCTTCAGAATGATTTGAATAAGCATTGTGAGCTCCAATGGAAGCAAAAACATCAGACCGTCTGTACAAATAAGTGGTTAATATCACAAATATGCGTTTTTGATTAGTGACCGTATGTGAAATAGTGGTGAATCCTAAATATTTCCACTTAAATATATAGTTGTTCAACATTTCTCACTATCCTAAAATTTTCTATTTATTTCTAGGTTTAACAAATAGAGCATTGGTTTTTCCAAAGTGGTCTCTGACTTTTGGACCCCACAGTACACTGTCTCTCAGATTAAACGAGCCAATCAAAGGTAATTCACAGGAGTGCTTTTCACCAGTGACCTAACAGCTAACAGGCTTTTCATGTTTCCTCTGGCAGCTTTACTAGATGGGGTGTAAGGGTCATTTGGCCAGCTGAAATGGGTCAGTGACAGACAGGGACAAAGCAGAAATGCGTGCAGAGCAACATCCAGGCCTCTATTCGCTCCTCTGACTCAAACAGTTTTCCATGTCTGCTGTAGAGTCATCTTTCACCAGCTGTGAAGTGTTGCCAATCAGTTCCTCTGGAACACAGTCAGACACAGGAGCCAGAGACACTGAGGACTCAGATGCCACGGGTGTTATTTCGCCTGAGCGCTATACTTGCCATATTCACTTTACAGCTCTACACACCTACTATATGTCAGCAATTATTTTGTATAGATTTCATTTATTTTTAAAGTTGATGCTTAAATTAAGTCTCCTGACCCTGCTGGACTAGAAAAATGTGTCTAGTTTAGATGGCTGGCAGGACATTTTGCTGGTTAAAGGGGTCATATGATGCGATTTCAAACACAAAGAGATATTCTTTATAAAAGTTAAGACTTTGCCACGCCTTCCTGAAACGGTTCATTCAAACACGACCCCACATGTCACGCTGTGGGAACACTGCCCAAATGTATATGCAATGAAAGAAGGCGTAACTCTTATTCTCGCTGTAGTATTGTTGCCGCCGCCATGTCCTGGAGACGCTATGTTTTTCGTTGTGAAAGCGAAAGTACTTTGTTTGGCCTTCCAAATGAGTACACAACTAGAAATCAGTGGTTAAGTTGTATTTACAACACTGTTCCAGAACAGTTCAACCCAAATATTAGAGTGTGTGCAGCGCATTTTACAGAGGACTATTTCCTGAACCTGGGAGAGAGTAACCTTCAATGTGAACACTATGAATGGCTGTGAACACTATAAAGTGGGGCAATTCCAACGTCGCAAGGACAGTCTGGTGCTTCTGACTGATAGCCTGTAAGTACATTTCAATATTTGAAGAATTTGCTACTGACTATTCAAACGCGAGTTTTGAGCAGTGTAGAGTAGTGCTTGTTTGTCGTTTCTCAAATCACAAATGCAGACATGTTAATGTTTACTCGGCGTGGCGCAACACATAAAAAGACCGTATAAGTCATTATAATCAGTAATTATGTCCCCACTGAATGCAACAAATGCCTCGTTTGTAATGGGTTTTATGTTGTTTTTGTGTCGTTGTGCCGGGACATGGCATCACAATACGGTGAGGGGCGTAACATTTCCGTCTCACGCTTGAGGTATTTGGCCAATCACAACGCACCGGATAGCTGGACAATCAGAGCACACCTCGCTTCTCAGAACGATGAGCTTTGTAAAAATCGGCGCGTTTCAGAAAGGAGGAGCATAGATGAGCAACAATTATGTACAGTATGAGGAAAATAATGTGTTTATTGAACTTCGAACCACGTAAACCAAATACACAAAATATTGTTCTTTTTAGCAACGTCATATGACCCCTTTAAGAATCCTGTAAGAAAACCCAGCATCCAGAACACATCATAAGCTGGTGACCAGATCCGTCAATACTTTGTACTAATGACTGTGACAAGGACTGTTTTTGTAATTTTGCAAGAATTTCTGCTTAAAGCTCCAAGCAAGACAGAAAGAGACAGATAAGATAAATGGTGTTTACTGAAGGAAGTCTTGAGAGTAACAGTGATTTCTAAATATGGGAGTTAATTATGTTTCTTCATAAATATAAATAGAATGATAAAGAAAATGAGCAGTTATAGCTGGATGTTTGTTTGTGTTGTGTGTGCGGGTCAGGTTGTGATATCATTCTGGTGACTAAATGTCCCAACAAGGATAAAACCTGAAATCCCCAACAGTGAGGGAAGCAACCAACAGATGACACAAGGACATCAGCTTAAAGGAGGTGAAAATTTTCAACCCTGTATACCTTCTGTTCCATGGAACACAACAGGAGAAATTTAGATTAATATTCATGTTCTTTTTTCAGTGCAGTTACAATTAACAGGAGCTTTCAAGCTTCAAAAAGGATAAAGTCAAGGCTAAGGAACGAGATTTTTGAGTGAGTTTAACTCTAAAACAATAATCGTGATTTAGGAATTAATCATTCAGCATTTTTAAATGATCTGTAACCTGTTCAATTGATTAATTAAAAAGCTTAGATTCAAAAGAATGATTCTTTCATGAGAATGATTCTTTCTCTCACTGAAAATGCTAGCAATCAGGGGTTCGCAAACCCTGTACATGTGAAATAACTACTTATAGCATCCACTGAGATTTTATTTTAATAATTCAATAATTTAAGAACATATTCACATGCTCACAGTTCTCTAGTCACGTTACATTAAGTAAATAAAAGTATAATTATAATTATAATTATTATCAATTATATATAACAATGAAATTATTAGAATTATATATTAAAATAATAATTATTAGTATGATTAAATATGATTAAATAATAATAGCCTACAGAAACAATAGCAGATAAAAGTGAACATAAAACGTTAATAAAAGATTACACATTTTATTAATTTACTGCAAGTTACAATACTAATATTAAAGCTGCAGTCCGTAAAGTTTGCCTCTTTGTCGCCATCTCTGTTGAAAACCTGGTATTGCAGCCAGGTGCGGAATTATTCAGCGCAGATGAATCTAATGTTTTGAGGTGAATGTGTAGCTGTCAGTCACCACACCGGTGTGAATCAAACGCTTAGTAATCACAGATTCTAGTCTACGTCTTGGAATATATGACCCAAATAAGAATTTTCACCGTATATTGTCATTTGAACAAGTAAGTAACAAGTCTGCCACGTTTGTTCTGTCCAACTGAGGAAAAAAGCATTACCATAAATTGCGCTACTAATGGTGATTTAATCTAAAGATCGGTTAGCTCATATCACATGAAACCGTGAAAATTATTATTATTGTTATACTTTATTCTCAAATTATTATGTTAACAACATCAGCATTGCGTGACTATGAGTATAGTGTGTATTAACGTGTAGATTTCAATTTCTGTACAGTCTAGTCTAATTGTCATGCCATTCGAATTTCATATTAAGAAATTCTTTTAACCCCAAAAGCAAACTATGCTCCCTTCGAAGTGGTTTTCTTTAGAATAAAAATCTTGTGTAATCCCAGGCTATCTGTAATCAGAAGCACTTTAAAACTGGAATATAATTTAATTTCATTCACACGTGATGAAAATCACACCATTATAAACTAACCGGCTAAATTAAGGTGATAGTTTTGAACACTGGCTGGTTATGTACCAGATCTCAAATATTGATTTCGGATCATTTTTAACCAAAAAAAAGTTAAGAACAGCAGCTTTAATGTTTTAAATTCTTTAAAAACTCTCAATCTATCGAGATTTGAACATTTTATGTTCTCTATCTGTCGGTCACTACGAGTTATGTCGTGACGACATTAGGGGATTCACTTGGGAGCCCCAATCACCTCTGATATTAAGAGAAAACGCCAATGAATATTGGCTAGTGGATTTTGCATACCTGAGCCACTCCCCGTGCATATGGGTATAAATAGGTGACAGGTGCATCCACGCATCAGATTTTTGCTTCGGAGAAATCGTCAACATTTCTCTTCCAAAACGCTACAAGGTCATCTACCGCGCTCTACTCTTCTTCTTCTTTTGATGTTTATGCTACTTAAAAAAAAGAAAGGAAAAAAAAAACTTCTACCTATATTTTGTTATATCCTCTTGAGACCCCCCCCCCCCAAAAAGGTTTTGTGAATTTAGTATTTTTTCATGTCATTACATTGTTTAGACCATAAGAAAAATATTGAAAAATAACATTTTTGAAAAATTATATTTTATTCATATTTTATTCTATGTCCTCTGTAGAGGACACTAGGACTCAGTTTTTCTAAAAATAAAATGGCATGAATAGACATCAAAAAGGCAAAAACAATGGGATTTTTTTTTTTAAATCACCAATCAATTTTTAGGTTTCAGGATTTTTTTTTATACTAAACTTTAAGGATGATTCTCAACTATGTTATAAAATATATAACAAAATGATTTGATATACCATTTTGTTTTATGCAATATGTGTGTAAAAATTTCCATAAACTGGTTTTCCCATTAAACACAGTGTATCTATACACTGTATCTAATTTGCATATTAATGTGTTGCTGTTGGGACAGCATGTTGAAAAAAGAATTGTCATAATGGGAGTAATAAATGGCCAGATTTTCATAATAATATCTAATATTTCATAAGACAATTGATAAATAATTAATTTTCCTATTCAATTGTTATGTCTCCCAAAATGCATAATAAACATGCTTTTAGTCCTGGTGTCCTCTACAGTGGACATGTATGAAATGATGTCCTGTTTCATAACAGGAAGTCATATTTGAATTTGAAAACCCATAACATTTTCCTGAGATGTTGCTTTATGACAAACAATTTGAAAATTATTCAGATTTAAATGACAATTACAAAATATAATCATATTTCCATAAGGATGTAAAAATTTTCACTAAATTAAATTTAGCCATCTTTAAAGACCTAGGAGAGGGTGTGGTCATGGTGAAACTTCCAAACATTTAGTATCTCTATAAAGCCCTGAATGTGCTCTGTACAGGACATCCAGGCTCAAGAAATTCACAAAAATAGAATGTCCACTACAGAGGCAAAAACTCCATAGCTGGGTCTCAGGAGGATTTTTTTTTTGATATATTTTTTTATTTTCAGGAAATTTGTAAGAGCTTTGTAACCTTTGTGAGAACTGTTTAACACATTCTGTAATGTCATAGAATTAATGCCAGCAGATTTTAATTCCTCTTTTAACTTAATTCTTTCCCTTTCTATCTCGCTCTCAGCTTCCTGCTTCCCAAATATGGACTTCCCTCTGTGAATGCGCCAAATTACTGGCTGGTAGAAAGCAAAAGTGTTCTGATTGGCTAAAAAATCTAACCGCGGCTTGTTTATATCTTACTGCACTCTTGCGGGAAGGTTAAAGAGACTAGGCATGTAATAAGGAGAGAAGTCTATTTTTAATACAAACTCCTAAAAATGGTAATTATAGTCAGGGTGTGATTTGCCTTTAGGGATAGGTATTTCCCTGACACTGCTTTTGATATATGACCATTTTAAATATCATAAAAAGTCATGAGATTGGTACATCGTGTGAGTAAACAAATGTTTAAATATAAGGTAAAATGTTTCTGTTAGGGTTAGGTATGGTACAGTAACAAATACAGCAAATATAATTAGCTTAACAGAAATGAGGCCCATTTGTGAGAGATCGCGTCTGTAGACTTCAAAAGCTTTGAGCTCCTAGTAAGAAACTGATCATACACACTGAGATTACATAGATATTGTTTTTTCAGCCAAGTTATGTAAGGTTTTTTGGAGGGGAAAAAATGGATGGAAAAAGCCAGACAGATTGGAATGACGATTAGCCTGTCTTTCACGGTATCTCATATATCTCTCACAGTATCTCTCTCATTGTACAACTCAGCCTCAAATGTCGAAACAGAGAAAGATCCCACAGATGTCACTCTAAAGGGAAGCAATAGAATTCCCTTACTTTGGCAAAGATCTGGGAATGGAAAATACAAACAAACACATTAACAGGGCTCTTGGGGTTATGTCACCACATATAGGAGCACATGTTTTACAGTCAGTGAAGTAGTGAGGGTTTATCTTGACTGCTGTTTGCAAAGAGGCCATTCGTGAATATATCTTTATGGCCCATAGATTGAAATATTACTCTATTGTTCTTTTCAATGAGACACATAAATATAGTAAGCAATGGGATAAAAATGACAGATAATTTCCATGGTTTGCCACAAAATTACGTTTTATTATGTGCGTAAAGCACATACTCTATTTCTCCTGCTCTCTCTCCCTCACAGACACACACATGAAAACATAATCGCTAATGTTGTTAGCGCTGCTCTGACGACTTTGTCAGTAAATAGTTTAGCAACTTAAAAGTACATGACATTTCTCACAAGCGAAATGAGGTAACAACAGCACTGTTCGTGAGGAAAATGAACTTAAAGTTTCACTAGTAGGGACGCTGCTGCCGAACACTTTCGAGAGACAGACTCAGAGAGGTAGGCTAAATCACGCACGCTCAATCTCTCTCTGTCTCTGTCTCTCTCTCTCTCTCTCTCATAACTTAGTTATTAGCTGCATTTGTCTATCATCAACGGCTCAAGCCTCAGTTACTAGGTCTAAAATGACGTTTTGGAATTAGCAATGGAGGCGATGGCTGAGATGCGGAAGAAATAATCCTACTCATAATAGCGATTTAAGTACAAAAACCGGACGAATCCCTTGAAATATTTCATCTGATCGATGTCTTGAGGTGTGGCAACCGTAGTATAAGCGGAATAATTGACTCCGGACCGTTGAATTATTAGAAAAATAATGTTATTCCTTACTTGAAATACTGTTTTATGAAACTATCTGTAGTTAAGCTATACGAGCCACATTTTTTTAAATTGGTTTTTTGATTATTGCAGAAAATAAGCTCTGTGGCCAACAAACATTTATGATTCTTGCACGTTTTGTTCATCATGAAAATCTTCACAAATGAATACAACTTGTATAAAATTTGAAGCCCAAATACTGTTTTATGAAAGGATTTTGTTAACGTTTTTTTTATGTTGTAGAATAAAACATGAACATGTCTTAAACTTGTGTAGACCTTATTTCAGATGTGTAACTAAAAACCCATTCAGAAAAACCATTGGCTTCAGGACGATGAAACTATGGCCGTTTCTCAAACGGAAGGCTTCATCCTCCGGAGGTCGCATATGTAGGCTGCATACGTCATAAAGAAGATCTTATTTTAGAATATTAAAAGTTATAAATTTGACCATTATTCTTAGTTAAGTGTAAGTTGTTGTAATTTGCTTTTGACTCGTGAGTGTAATGCTCAGTTAACTGAAATAAACCAGACTTGATGACGTATGCAGCCTACAAAGGATGGATGCAGCCTTCCATTTGAGAAACGGCCCAAAAGTGCCAAAATGCTAATCTAGATTCTGAATGACACGCTGGAGATCAACACCATGAGGAAAGTGTGCTGGTGTGACCTGGATCTGGATGGGTTGGGTGATGGCTTGGTGGATTAAAAAAAAAAGAGAAAATATTGATTTTATACGCAACATTGATCAGAAACCAGTTATTATTTCCTTACATCCAAATGAGATTTTTCTTCAGAGTACAGTTTGACTTCTTGAAATCACCCACTTCCAAACATCTTCACAAAAACATACTTAACCTTATATCATAAGATATAAGAATGAATACAGATATGACTGTTGCTTACTGTAATTATGTCCTCATGTCTCAGTGGCATAGATATTTTATATCCTGACACTTTCTCACCCGATGAAAGCATGAGTTTACGCTCACACCATTAAGTTAGTGACGATGCAGCACTGTCACCTGTAGGACATTACATGTATTACATTATTCAGTGTAATAACAGTAATGACACCAGTAGGTTTTTATGGTTTAAGATGGGTTCTCATTAAATAAACAATTAATCAGTAGAACACACAAAAGGTTGTACAATTTAAATAGTGTGATTGTGAAATGATGTATTCTGTCAATTCCAGTTTGAGATCATTTCAGGTGAATGAAAAAAAGACGCTTTTTTTATTATCACAACGAACACATGCCAAGGTCTACGTCGCACAATCAACAGAACATAAATGACAAATTGAGTAGGCCTATAATATGGCAAACATTATCACATGCAGGCAACTTGAATGTTAATATTAATGGCACTGCAAAATGAATATTAGTAAAAAAAGAGACAGCTAAAGAAAGGTACTACTATTGTCAACAGCACTTTTCTCCTCCTGAATCAGGTTCCTTGGCCAGTGCTTCCCTGGAACGACAGCCCATTGCTCTACATCTTATTGAGTAGAGCAACAAGCTCTGTATTGTCTTTTGAGACACTGCAGGAGTCAGATGCATTTTGGAGCTGTTTACACCTGGTATTAACATTCATGTTGGTTAATTTAGTCACAAGTGGTCACCCACAAGAAAAGGTTGAGAACATTGTAGCTTCCAAATAAGCTTCAAATTTTAATCTCACCATAAATGTGACATTTTGAGGCATATTCATTTATGAGCTGAACTTCAAAACGGCATATTTCACATCATCTGTCAGTTTCCATGAAGTCTTGTGCATGTAATTACAGGATTTTCCAAATATTTGATTAGTTTATTTTCTTTTAAAGGCATAAATAACTGGAAATGTTGTTTGAGACCATTGCATTAGCACAAAGAATGACTGACAGGTGACTAGGTGGTCCTTCGTGGTTTGAATTGTGTTTCTGTCCACCTTATGTGGTTTCAAAGATTCGATCACAGAATATTTTGGACCCCGTTTACACCTGATTTTATTACTGTCTACTTGTGAAGGGATCACCTGAAACCGATGTTAATACCAGGAGCTTTTGGGTCAGAGTTCATGTAGAAGTGACGACTCTAATGCCAAAGTACAATCGGAGCTGCTCCAGAAAGATGAAAGTAAGTACAGTGTGAGGAATCAGACGGATTCCAGCTGGGACAAGGCCCTGTGGAGACAAAACACATTTACTACCAGAGTTTAACACACACTCAGAATGTATAACACTCTTTATTGGCATAAAAATAGTTTTCACCTTGTAGAAAGCTTTAGGTCCGAGTTTTCCAGTATCAGACAGGCAATGAATCACCCCCTACCACGGAAATTATAGTGTCACAACTGAACATACACTGCCCTTCAAACATTTATTTTATTTTATTTTATTTTTTTTTAGATTTTTTATGTTTTTGAAAGAAGTCTCTTATGCTCACCAAATCTGTATTTATTTGATCAAAAATACAGTAAAAATTATTATACTGTAAAATATTATTAAAATTTAAAATGACTGTTTTCCATTTTAATATATTCTGAAATGTAATTTATTCCTGTGATGCAAAGCTGAATTTTCAGCATCATTACTCCAGTCTTCAGCGTCACATGATCCTTCAGAAATCATTCTAGTATGCTGATTTGCTGCTTAAGATACATTTTTTTTATTATTATCAGTGCTGACAACAGTTGTGCTGCTTGATATAATTGTAGAAACATGCATTTTTTCAGGATTCTTTGATGAATATAAATTTCAAAAGAAAAAAATATTTTCTAAATTATATGAATCTTTTGCAGCGTGATAAATGTCTTTATCGTCACTTTTGATAAAATCTCTTCTTGCTAAATAAAAGCATATTAAAAGAAATCAAAGAAATCAAACTTTTGAACAACAACATATAGTTAATTTAAAAAAAAAAATCAAGATGCAATGTAAAAGTAAGATGAATGCAAGCAGAATCTTACCCTGTATTCCCCCTTTGAATTCATCAGTCTGGTTTTCACCACATCCATAGGCTGACAGAGAACAGTAGCACAACCTCCCTGTGAAGAAAACATTAAAATGTTACTAAGTGAGCTAAGCTGAACTACTAAGTGGAATCATCAACAATTTTTAATTTTTAAAAAGACATGCCAAAAAAGGAATGGTCTTAAAGTCACAGTAGCAAAAACAGCTTGTTTAGTGAGAGAGAAGGTGTAAATGGTCATGCAATTTAAAATCAAACTACTACATTACTACTTGACC
Source organism: Tor tambroides (assembly GCA_021397915.2). Taxonomy (NCBI): domain Eukaryota; kingdom Metazoa; phylum Chordata; class Actinopteri; order Cypriniformes; family Cyprinidae; genus Tor; species Tor tambroides. The sequence goes on from JAFVLL020021784.1 coordinate 29,843, forward strand.
AACATTATAAGTGGACCTTAGGGAAAACTAAAACAAAAACCTAACCTTTAAAGAAGTAAAGGTTAGTTTATAATGCATTTCTGAGGAGGAGGGCAACTCACCGCAATGAAACTAGCAACAAAGTGAGTGAAAATGTTATCAGTCATCAAACCAGTTCCCAGAACCAGCTGCTTGGCCTGGTCATAACAGGACAGCTAGAAGAACCACAGAAAGACTAGTGAGGAACTGAGACTATCCTGGTCATGGCAAAATGACAGCCCATTCAATGACTGTCTAAAAGTGTGGCTATAAAAGCTAAACAGTTTTTCCTTTACCTGCCCCACAGTGACCATGGCCCCTCTACTAGCTGCCATTGAGGCTCCAGAGAACAGCTTCCTTATTCCCTCTGTGAGGAAAAAAATAGCAGGTCTTAAGGCAGGAGATCTTACAAACAGAGCTCTATGAATAATTCAAATAACCCCAACCCTTGTCTGTTCTCTCTTTCCTGATGGATGAGTAAGTAGCACAGGCCCACATTCTGTCATTACACATTTCCAGATTGCTGTGGGAAGGTTTTAATCTGTGACTTTAAGTGCAGACATCAGCATGCATACCTCCTCAGCAACAAAACAATGCTGCAATTTATTCTATACTGTATTCTGTGACAGTATCTTTTCAGACAGTTCATCTGATTTCTTATAGTCCTAAGCCAAAATGTGTCTCATTTTTTTTGTAAACAGATTTTCTTATTCTCACCTTCTTTCCAGACGCGTAACAATCCATCAAGAGCATGCGCATAGCTGCAAAACACCATATGTTGTCATGACAGATTATTTTGTTTAAGTTTGGTGTGTACTTCATATTTTTTGAGACTCACTTTCTTCTTAAATCAGGTGGCAACTTCACATCATTCTGCATTCTGTTATAAAACACAGGGTAGAGGAAAAGGCACAAAATATACTTGAACTAGTTTCAGGGTGTTGTGCAGGTAAGGAGAGAGTTAAAGCATGGATATAATTGCAAAGTGTATTAAATGAAAAACAAAATCAAAACACCCTGCAACGGAGGAAATGACCATGGCAGAGGAAAAGACCACAGCGGGGATGGAGACCCCCAATGGAGGAGGCAGCAGGTGAAGAGACCATGGTGGAGCCGGTGGAGGAGATGACCTGATGGTAGAGCCATAGGGACGGAGATCCATGGAGGAGTTGGCTGGACAACTGACCATGGTGGAGCCAGTGGATTGGAACACTGAGGAGGTGCCAGAGGAGGTAAAAACCAGAAAAAGTGGAGCCAGTGAATAGTGAACCAGGGCAACGTCACAGGCTTGGAAGACCAAGGTGGAGCCAGAGAGATGGACCCCAGTGAAGCAAGGGAAGGCAACAGACCAAGTTGGAGACCGAGAGATGAGAAGTCTGGTGGATTCAGAGGGATGACAAACCATTGTGAAGCCAAGGCCCGAAGCGGAATCATGGCCTCAGAGGGCCAAGGTGAAACCAGAGGGTTGAACGTCGCAGGTTGGGTGGACCTGGGTTGCCAAGAGACCGTGGCTGCACTAGTAGAGCTGCAGGGCTGAGAAGGATTCTGGCAGAATATCTAGGCAGAGCTAGGGCACTGGATGGGAGGAGTGAAGGAGGATGGGTTTTAGGGCTGGGCTTAAGAGTGGGGATTACTTCCAGGACACTCAGGTCAATAAGAGTTGGCTCTAGGACGGACTGGGCAGCTAATGCTGGCTCAAGGTTGAACAGGGTGGTGGGACGGACAGCTCCTTGGATTGGGTGTCTGTTGCAGGCTAAAGCACCGGCTTGGGGCTCATGGTGGGCATGTGCATTGGCTCGGGGCCTGTGACTGGTGTGATGAGGGGCTGGGAAGGCTCAGGAAGGAAATCCAGGGCTGGTGCAGACACAAAGAGGGTGAGATTCTCCTCCACCTCACCCACTGTGAAGGCGGATTTATTGTTCTGGAGCACCTCACAGAGTGCCCCTTGAGGACCATCCCCATGTGAGCCAGGTCTTAAAATTCACATGTAAAATTCTTGAGGGACCGATCCCCTGGATGAGGAGGAGGATTCGTACCACTATTAGATCCATTTAAAGGGTCTTTTCATGACATTTGAAGCATAGATCTATTTGCAAAGCAGGAAATTTAACAAACAAAAACAATAACCACTCTGGAACTTGGGAGCACAAAATAAACTGAGGAGAAAAGCCAACATTATATTGATGAGAACATTGCCAAGAGCTGAACCAAACATGAATTTATACATAGGCTAAATAAGGCAGAAAACAAGGAACAGGTGGGACTGATCATTTAACAAATCAATAACCATATGAACAAATTAAACTTACACTAAACACAGGCACTCTCAGAAATAAAGGTACAAATGCTTTCACTGGTGTGGTACCTTTTCAAAAGATACAACTTTGTACCTAAAGGGTCCATATTGGTACCTTAAAAGTAACATATTAAAAAGTAAAACCTTGTGGAAAGGTACTGACAACTTTTGTACCTTTATTTCTGAGAGTGGGGGATGAAACTGAACTGAAACATGTAACAAGACATGACACATAGCAGTTTTTATTTACATAAAAAAGAGTACCCAAACAGATCTACAGTTGCTTCACCATAAAAACACTCACAACTCTGGCGCTGTTTTATGAGACTCCCTTGTGTAAATCAGTGTCACTCACCTGACATTAACCATGTCCGCTGGTGTCCCAATAAACCCACCAGTAAGACCTACAGATTAAGAAATTAAAGGAACAGGTTTTTCTTTCTTTCTGTTTTGTTGTATAAAAACCGAGCCAGTTAAAAATTTTGCCATCTCATTTTGTGTTTTATAGAAAAAATTATAACACATGATAAAAAAATGACGTGTTTGAATAAATGATGACAGAATTTTAATTTTGGGGTGAACTGTCCCTTTAATACATTGGTTCTCAACCAGGGGACCTCAGCAAACTTCCAAGAGGGCCTTAAGATGACTTAAAATTATTAAAATTATTTTTATAAAGAATACATTTTTTTCTAGCTATCTCAGTTTCTAAAATATTTTACTGAATATACAGAAATTGTGAGTAAAAAAAAATATTTTTTTTTTTCTTATTCTGTAAATCACAAATTACAGGAAAAATCATGTAAATGATAGTGTGAGATACCCGAAGAACATTCTGCTATTTAAACTATTTTTATACTAATTTTAATTTGTTATTTTGATTTATGGATACTTCTAGTTAACTAGAAAAAAAAAAAAACTTTTGAAAATAAAATTGTGGACAGTGGGAGTCTGGAGTCAAAAAGTTTGACAATCACTGATTTAAAAGATGCCAAACAGAGAGATCCATCTTCAGTTCATCATAAGGCAAATTAAGAGAGTTACAGGATTATACAGCATTAGTTGTGATGTTTTTACCTCCAAAAGCAGCCAGCAAGATCTTCTGGTAGAAGGGCATGGGCCCCTGGTTTTGACTAGATATCTTGTCTCTCACAGTTTCATAAATGGCAAAGCGGGTCATTGAGTAAGTCATCTAGAAGAGTGAACATGGCACCACACTGTCAAAAGAATCTTTACCATTTGGGACGTCTTATTGTAAGACCTTAGAGTGAGCACAAAAGCATAAATAAGCCAAATCCTCTGCAGAGGCACTAACCTGCCTGCAGAGTGAAGCACTGAGCCCATTGTAGAGCGCTAGCACCCCATCACTGCGTACCACCTGCATAGCCATGCCAGTCATCCTCATCTTCACCTCCTGCTGGGTTTGCAGATGAACCTGAAGGTGGAGGAAAGAACTAAGAAAAAACCCAGTATAGATTATCCTAGACTACAGTACTATCTATACTACACTTCTGTATCTACTGTATTAAGGGATACTGGAACTACTATACAATACTACACTCCTCAAAATAAAGGTTCAAAATGGGGGTTTTGCCGTGATGCCATAGAATAACCATTTTTGGTTCCCCAAAGTACCTTGCAGTGAACAGTTCCCCAAAAGAACCTTTTTTTTCTTATAGTGTGAAGAACATTTTTATAGTCTAAAAATGATTCCATGGATATTAAAGCTTCTGCATGGAACCATAAATGTCAATAAAGAACCTTTTTCTTAGCTCAGTTAGATTTGTCAATATAATATAATTAAATAATTCTAAGTTATCCTGTAGCCCCCTGGTTGAGTACCATTGTATAATACTGTACCTTACTCTACCAAAACAGAACTAGAAGAATTATGATGCTCCTGTTCCATAAATATGTTTACATTTGCAGTATACTATACTACAAATGATACTATACTATATACTATTCTATACTATTTGCTACTACAGTGGTTTTCAACAAGGGGGCCAGAAGAGGGCTCAAAATGATTTAAAATATGACAAAACAATCATTAAAACATGACATATTCACCCATCATTAACTGTCTTGAAAAACCTGCATATATGAGGTAGCCTCGTTTTAAAAGTGTCATTTCTAGACCTGGAAAAGTCATGTTAAAAAAAAAGAAAAAAAAAGGAGTGTTTAATGAAAATACATTTTACACAATACAAATGTTCTGGAAATTGTGGGGGGCCTTCGAGTCAAAAAGGTTGAACCTCTGCTAGCTTTAATTTACTAGCCTATACTATACTGTGCTATAATATACTTTAGTAAAACACATTTATAGCTGTTACTCTTTAAAGGCTAAGATACTTGCCGGTACATTCTTCACTCGTACCTTTATTAAGTCCAGTGGATGAGTGCAACATGCGGCCGCGCACGAGGCAATACCTCCGAAGTACCAGCGCGAAACGCGCGTCTCTGTCATGATTGAATCTCGGTTTATTCCGTGACGACACGAAGAAGGAATAAAGTGGAATAACGCGACTCACACGCGACATTAACCGCTTGATTCTGTGATAAAAGTCCCAGTGATAATCCTCTATCTACACCGCAGTTGATTGACTTAGTGCTGCCGGAAGACCTGCACTGTTAATAGTTTCTTTCATCCGCTATACATGGGATTACAAACGCGCAGACAGGCTAGTACAGAAAGTCGCTCGTTTGTAAGCATAGTAATAAAATTTACAGATAGGCCTATAGCGGGGAAACGCGTGGGTTAAGGAGTAGTGTGTCGCTCGGTATATTAGCGAGTCATGCTGCCAACTCGGACACTCAGGCGACCTTACAAGACCGAGCATCTGTCAGAAGAAAGTATCACGTGCCAAGGCAACATTGTTGCTTTAAGGGGACATGCAGTTGGCATAACTCACACAGCACGGTTTGTGTTCATTCTGAAATTCCTTTTTTATTTGCATTTTAATTGTTCAAAATGTAAGCTTCTGATGGCTTTTGAATGACTCAAAGCATTATTGAGCCGTTATTTTCTGTCAGTTCTTGAAACCAATGAAATATCGTTTTGCGTTTGCACTGAGAAAGTTTCACAAGGATCTCCTCAAGCATGCTTTCAGTGAGAAGTGTGTACGTGACACATATAAATAGAATCAAGAAATGTTTGACCTCCGTTAGGTTTGTCAAAGGCTGTGCGTCAATAAAGTCCACCTTGTGGTCGCTTCTAGACTTATAATAATTTTTATGAGACCTATTCAGTTTTTTTTTTTTTTTTGGTATAGTGCTTTTCGCAGCTTTACAGAAAAGTATAATTCTAAATATATTTCCAAGATGCCGAAGCAAACTTGCATCTTGGAATCCATAACCAGTGACAGACGTCTGAATGCATGATGCTTGTTCTCCAGTCTCTGGTGAAAATTGGGTGTATCAGTGTCCATTTTGTGTCCACTGTGTATGTTGGGCTGTCAGCGTCATATGTACACGTTATATAGCTCAAATGAATGAATGAATAGGTGTATGAATTAATTCTGGTTAAGATAATTCTAAATTCATTCTAAAGAACATTCATTTTTTGTTGTTTGTATAACAGAAGACAAACAGCTCTACCGGTCATCGGGGGCCCAGATGAGCTATAGAGATAGCACATATTTACCAGAAATCAATTATAGCCTATATTAAATATATATTTGACTAATAATTATCAATTGCAAACATTGTCAAACAAGATTGGTTTGGCAATTAGGCTATAAATTCTTAATTATGATAATAAACAGTGCTGTTCAGCGGTGAGGGGCACCTAGTAGCTTACCAAAAATATTCATACTAAACTGAATAAATATATAAACCACAATCAGGTGAATGTCCGACAGACATAAGATTCTCGGGCATTTGATTCATGAACAGGTTTAATAAGCAGTGAATCAGACCAGCAGAGGACGCCAGAGACCACCGTGAGTGTTTAAAACCAATGAAAGGTGTAAGACTTAAACAGAATAATAGGCTTCTGTTTGTACATGTGTACAACACATACTGTATATCTTGAGAAAAGTACAGATACACATCGTCACTCAACATGACTCTAATACACACTGATCTTACTGTCTATATAAGGATTTATTGCACATTTATTCTGACGTTATTTTAGTGACAGTAGTTCAGCTGAAGTATTAATGTAATGAAGAGAAAATAAAATTCTCTAAAACATCTCACTGTTAATGATATATCATGTAAGTGTTAAGGGTAGAATCTCTCTAGTATCTATTCTGGTTCATCAACACAGTTTCACTGATGATCCTCCTTTTGGAACCCAAAACCCAGGGTAGAGCAGATGAGTGAATTGGTCTGGACCGTGTAAATGAGGTTCACTGTGTCAGAGACGCTGTAGAAGAACAGAGTTCCTGCATACACTCCTATTCTAGAGCTGATGGACGCTACATGGAGATCAGTCCATTTGTTATTGTGAAAGAAAGAGCAACCGGAGGGAAAACAGAACAAACTCCAGGACTGATCATTATGTCCAAACAAACACTCATTTCCCAATCCCTGCCTGCTGATGCTCTTATATGACACAGATACAGTCATGGCCAAAAATATCGGCACCCTTCTCTCAGAAAATTGTTCCAATTGCAAATGCTTTGGTATTCACGTGCTTATTGTTTTTGTTTGCACTGCAACAACACAAAAAAACAAAACAAAGAAAAGTCAAACTTGATAAAATTTCACACCGAACTCAAAAATGGACTGGACAAAATTATTGGCACCTTGTCAATATTGTAAGAAATAATTGCTTTTCAAGCATGTAATGCTCCTGTAATTTGTATTTAGACACACCTGTGGCAATATAGTAACCAGTTAAAATGGAGAAAAGTTGACTCAACCTTTGTGTTGTGTGTCACACTGAGCATGGAGAAAATCAAGAAGTGTAAAGAGTTCCTGTGTCCACTGTGCGCAATATCATCAAGAGGTTTACAGCCCATGGCACTGTAGCTAACCTCCCTGGACGTGGACGGAAGAGCAAATTTAATGAAAAATTACAACGAAGGACTGTTCGAATGGTGGATAAAGAACCCCGATTAACTTCCAAACAAATTCAAGCTGATCTGCAGACACAGGGTACAACAGTGTCAGCTCACACTATCCGTCGCCATCTGAATGAAAAGGGATGCTATGGTAGGAGACCCAGGAGGACACCACTGCTGACACAAAGGCATAAAAAGCAAGACTGGAGTTTGCCAAAACTTATGTGACAAAACCACAATCCTTCTGGGAGAACGTACTGTGGACAGATGAGACAAAAGTAGAGCTT
>JAFVLL020021785.1:0-15994 GCA_021397915.2 Tor tambroides
TACACCTCGGGTGTGCATTATTTTTCTAATAATTCAACGGTCCGGAGTCAATTATTCCGCTTATACTACGGTTGCCACACCTCAACACATCGATCGGATGATATATTTCAAGGGATTTGTCCGGTTTTTGTACTTAAATCGCTATTGTGAGTAGGATTATTTCTTCCGCGTCTCATCCATCGCCTCCGTTGCTAATTCCAAAACGTCATTTTAGACCTAGATACTGAGGCTTGAGCTGCTGATAGCAGACAAATGCAGCTAATAACTAACTTATGAGAGAGAGAGAGAGGGAGATTGAGCGTGCGTGAATTAGCCTACCTCTCTGAGTCTGTCTCTCAACAGTGTTTGGCAGCAGCGTCCCTACTAGTGACACTTTAAGTTCATTTTCCTCACGAACAGTGCTGTTGTTACCTCGCTTCGCTTGTGAGAAATGTCATGTACTTTTAAGTCACTAAACTATTTACTGACAAAGTCGTCAGAGCAGCGCTAACAACATTAGCGCGTATGTTTTCATGTGTGTAAACTAGATCTTTTGAAATAATTTGAAATGATTTGGCGAAGTGATACGGAACTGTAATGCGGTCGAGAGCTGCCTGGAACTACGTTTGCCGTGCGTTTCCCTGAAAATAATTGCACACCTTAGAACATTCGTCAGCCAATCAGATTCAAGCATTCAACGGGCCCGTAGTATAACTAAGTTTAATATATATCATTGTTGGGTGTAACGGATTACTAAGTAATTGTTTGCTTCAATTTAATTACTTTTCCCTTGAAAAAGTTAAGTAAGTGATTACTTTTAATTATTCTGAAATTTTGTTACAATTACTTATGATGCAATTGCAGTAAATACTGTATTGAACAATTCTATATAAACAACTATATTTACTATATATTTAACATAAAAATTTAATATCTAATGTTAAAATGCATGTTCTAATGTAACCTTCTTCCTTTTAGTTTGTATGTGTGTGTGTCTGTGTATATGTCTGTTTGATTTTCATATGTTTTGTTGTTCAGAGTGTAGTATGTATATTGTAAAGGCTAGCAGTCTGGTTATGCAGTGGAGTTCGAAGCGGCTCTTGACGCCCGTGCTGATGGTGTGCTGGAGCTCCAGCGTGACTCATGAAAGGCCTTAAGTTGTGTAGTTAAGTGAATGAACCAACACCAACACTCAATGCACTGTAAGTTAATGCATTAACATTTTATTATGACTAGCTCTGGCAATACAGGCATCATTAGCGATACCCATGCCTGAAGGCAAGGTTACACTAAATAGCTTTCCTCCCACTTTATCAGTAGTGTTCATGACAGCCATATTAGTAAATATGCAAAGCCTCCTTCACAGAGGAGCCACGAGAACATCTGAAGGTCATCGCTGGTCTACTGACACACTGCTCTGTTTCACTGCAGCACCCAGACACACGAATACAGCTGGATAGAGAGCATGGCTAATTTTATATCACAGGAACGGTGCATATTTTGTATATAATCTCTTATTGGAATTTTTGTTGGATATTCAGTCAAAAAGTAATTAGATACTAATTAGATGATACAAATGAAAGTTACTTAATCTATTCTGAATTTCTTTTGTAAGCAAACCTGATAGAGACAAACCATTATGTGATTGTTCATGACTACAATTGAAAATAAAAGACTCAAAATCATAATGCATGTAAAAATTATTAAGTGGCATTCGAAGTTGTTGGAAAGTAGCCAATATATGTAGACATGTGAACGTACATCATACTTTTGGTAATGCTTTACAGTAAGATTCAGTTTGTTAACACTAGTTAATAATCACCAACATTTTTTACAACATTTTTTAAATCTGTTTTATGTTCATTTATAAATATACCATTGTTTACTGTTTGTTTATAATTTGAAATAGTAAAAATATTTGTCGAAATTAACATTAAAGTATAAAAATGTAGATGAATTAATGCTGTAAAACTATTTATAAAATTTTAGAAAATTATATATATATAATTTATATAATTATAATACATAATATTTATATTATATAATATCTCCTTGCATTTAATTTTCTTGAATTTTATAAAAATTCAGTATGTATTTATGTAGGCGTTGTAGTTATTTATAACATTATGAATTTAATTAATAATGTGTGTGTGTGTGTATGTGTATATATATATATATATATATATATATATAACATTTAATTTGACAAATTTTAGTTTTATTTCATTAAAAAATGCCAAATAATATTTAGTAAATGCATAGTAAAAAAAAAAAATACGTAAAAAATACTTAGAATTGCAGAATTAGACGATGCACATGAACTAAATCTCTCCCATTATAATCAATAAAGCTGACAGCCGTCTGAGGCACAGTTAGCAGAGTACGTTTTCTATTTGGTGTCAGATTTTTTTGTGATATAAAACACAAAGCAGAATCTCTCCCACTTGAAACATTTCTACCTCTGCACAGTTCAACATACGGCGCAGCCCTGTGCTGAGGTGATTTGTTGAAGCGAAGGCTCATTTTCAGCGTGTTGGCGAAGAGTCTCACCTTTTCTTGTAGCTAAGAGACAGTGGGTTTCAGTAACTGCTCATTATAGACTGCTCATTACTAGCAACTGAGGCTGCCAAACATCTAGAAAGTCTAATGAGATATCTTTTTTTTTCCCTTGCAATTTGCATCTAGACTTCACTTTCATTCTGTTAATTTGTCTTGACTTTACTCTTCTGTGATCTTTTGATTCAGTATGGAAATTTCCTGCGTGTGCAGTTCGCAAAACAATCACGGCAATGGTGTTTGTTTCGTGAGAATTTCCAACACATGTCATTAATGCACAAGCACACAGATGCATTAGTCTGTAGCCTTTACAACAAACATTAATATTTCACAGAACAGGTGTCAATATTATGCCCCGTCTTCGGTTTCCAACACGCCGGCGCTCTTGGCCGCGGTTCGAGCCCCATGGAAGCACCGGGAACAGATGCCCGTCAGCAGTCTCGCTCTTCCCCAGCAGCTGGCTCTGGGATCCTGCGTCCGCTCACCAACTGTGCGTGGCCCTGCTGCTCTTGCGCACACATAATCTCGGGTGACAGTGATAAACACGCATGCTTGACTGATAAACACAGGGAAAGAGCAGTGTAGGATACCTCTCTGAAGGTCAGTCAGTCAGGCGTGAGTCCTGGTTCTTCTTAATTGCCTGTAGTAGTTCTTCGCTGAGGGATAGATGTCTCCAGATCTTTTATTTCATATCTTCATGTCTGAGATGGGAGATGTTTTGACGTCTTTTCAAAGTGAGCGGTGTGCTCCAGGGCTCAGTGTCGGGCCCGTTGCAGTTGTATTCAGTGATGTTTTCAGCTCCAGTCATACTCTCATTCTAAATTACACTATCATTCAAGAGATTAGAATCATTAAGAAGTCTCTTCTGCTCACCAAGGCTGATCAAGAATACAATAAAAATAGTAAAATTGTGAAATATTTTAAATGAGTTGTTTTCTTTTTAACCATTACTCCAGTCTTCAGTGTAACATGATCCTTCAGAAATCATTCTAATATGTATTTTTGACGAAATAAATGCAGCCTTGGTGAGGCATCTTTCAAAAACATGACAAATCTTAATGATTCCAATCCTTTGACCGTTAGTGTGTTTTAGATAAGCATCAATATCGTGTTTGATGACACCACATTAGGCGATTTGAGTGCCTGTTAAAGCAACGCATACGGGCAATCTACCGGGAGCGCGCACCTCTTTGATAAATTCAACAGCGGCACATTATTTGTTTGTCTTCGTCTCATTACTCACCATATGCAAATGAAGAGCGTGGCAGATACATAAAAATATATTTAATGGTCGTGTAGAGTCTCTCTATGACAGTGCAGTTAATCTTAATGACCTAATGACTGCTTTACCATTTTGTTTCTGCCAGGCTGAGCTTGATTTGTGTTTGCTCTCGGTTGCTGGATGGATATAAGCTCGTCTCAGTGAAACATCAGAATCCCTGAAGAACCCAGGTGGGCTCATGTGGTACTAAATATCACGCCTCTTAGCCGATAAATCTTCATGTATTGGACAGAGGTGGGAAAGTGAATTTACATGCTGATCTGGATTGCTTTTCTTTGGGTTCAGACTGCTGAAAATCTGTTTCATTGGATGTTCTGGGATGCAGATACCAGAAATATGCAATAGTAAGGCATTTAAATGATGCTGGTTCAACTTAATTACTTTTAAAGACAGGTAGCATATTTCTTCATTTTTAATTAAAGCATGATTTATTACAGCAAAAGCCTGTTCTGAATGCGTGTCTTTAACTACGCACCATGTGGATAACCAGTCAGTAATTGCACTAATTTAAGTTTCATGATGTATTTTAATTGTTTTGTATATTAAAATACTGTATCCTATTCCAGTTTAATATGCTGAGAGAACTGTAATTAAACCCTTCATAGAGTTCAAAAGTCTTTTTGACTGACTTTTTGATTAAAAAGAATTGCATTTGTTCATAAGTTAGACTGTTTTCATGCTTTGTATGTTTGTTGTGCAACCAATAAGCAAATGCAATGGGGAAAAAATATATTTCTTTTTAGTGAAACATACAGTCCAACTCCTGAACTAATGACTCCTTTTGTGAATCAAACTATACAGTGCTTTTCTGAATAAATGATTTTAGAGAACCGGACACATACGGCATAAACAGTGCAGTCTGACTCTCGAACGAATGACCCCTCTCAACTGATTCTTTTTAGTGAATCAGAAGCACACATTGCAACCAGTGTAGAATAATTCCAGTAAGAATAACTCTTTATTCAATTCAATTCAAGTTTATTTGTATAGCGCTTTTTACGATACAAATCGTTGCAAAGCAGCTCTACAGGAATTTAAGTTTCCACAATATATTTATATATTGTAGAACCTTAATATATTTAACTTATGGTATTTCTGGTATTTGGTAATTCTGTATGTTGTCTGAGCGTCCTCTGAGGGGTTGGCATTATCTTCCTCAGGTGTTCGGTCATCTCAGATCATTTAAGGGTTGGATCCAGACTGGAGCTTCTGGAATTCCTAGTTACCACGGGACGTTAATCCCGTGGCAGAATGAGTCGACTCTTTAGTGAATCAACACAAAGCGCAACCTGTGTAGTCTGACTCCTGAACAAATGATTCCTATGAACTGATTCTTTTTAGTGAGTCTGCATGCATTGCAAACAGTGTAGACTTATTCCTGAATTAATTCCTGAATGAATGATTGTACCAACTCTTTTTGTTGATTTGGTTCTTTTTAGTGAATCAGAAGCATACATTGCAACCAGTGTAAAATAATTCCCAGCTGAGCCGACACTTTTTAGTAAATAAAAAAACATGTAGTCTGAATCCCAAATAAATGACTCTCACAAACTGGTACTTTGTAGTGAGTCAAACACATACAGCTTAAAATTAATTGACTTAAATCATTATCCTGTAATTACTGACTGACTGTGTATGACAGCAACACTGAATTTAAAGATGCACATCATGTGTTTTTGTCAGCAGTATTTTATAAAAATAAATGAATTAAACATGTTTATTATTCTTATGTAGATTGAATTTATGCCGCCTTTAAAAAGACTGAAAAATCATTAAGTCTGTGTAAACAAACCTTTTGCAAGACTGTTTTTATTTATTTTTTATCGCAATTATCCCATCATTTAGCAATTAAATTGCATTTCTTATATCCACATATTTAATCCTCAAGTGCTAATGGAATCATTAACGGAACCGGAATCGTTAATAAGAATCAGAGAACTGTTAAATCCCTTCTGATTGCCAAACATCCCCATCTTTCTTAAAAACTGGAACCGATTCTGTTTGAGAAACACTTATTGATTCCAAACCCTAATCAGAAAGCGTAAGAATTAGAATAGGGAGTGTCTTGCCTTATGCACACACATTTGTTTAAATTCACATTTTCTGCTCTCCAAAACATTTGATAAATCTTAAGACGGAGCCTTGGTGCCAGGGTTTGTTTGCCCACGTCTCTAGCTCCTCGCGGCAAATGAGATCATTTGTCTTGTTGAGATGGCTCCGCGTACACCCTTGTGGAAAATTAATTAACGCACTTTGTCTCCTTTTCTTTTCTGTGTTTGGTGTCGTTCCCCTCCCTCCCACTTAGACGTGGAGTCCATTGATTCATTTCTGGGCTCTTGTCTTGGCTGACAGCTCGTGTCAGTGGCTCACAAAATCAGTGTATTCCAGAGTGTTTTCGACGTTGTCGAGGGCACGTTAAAACAGCCACGGGTTCACGCTTCCATAGGCACTGCGGCACCGCTGCGCCCCCCTCCTCCTCCTCTAGCAGACTCGGGTCTGCGATGGGAAATAAATGTGGCTCTCTGATGTGAACATGCATTAGACGTGCCATGATGGACTGCGCTGGCGGTGTCAGTAAAGTCTCTTTATGACTGTACGGTGCGCCGGAGGGTGATGTCGGCTCGGCTGTACCGTTATGTTTCTCGCAGTAGTTTCAATGACTTTGGGGCGCTGGTTTGTTTTCTGGGGAGCGCTGAGGTCTAGATTTAATTGTGTGTGTGTGTGTGTGTGTGTGGTTGCATATTATAACCACAGGCTCAGATCAGTCATGATTAAAGTCAACACAACATCACGACTGACCCCAATAACTTTCTTAATCAGAGTTGGATGTGGGATATTGCTGTACCTCTTCATATACTGCATATGATTTCCGAACATAACGCAAGGAAATGCAATGCAATGACATGCAAGCTTACTTTTTTAGCAAGCAATAAATGATGCAATGCTAGCATTAGATTGCAGGTGTGTTTTACTGTATTTTACTTGCTTGCCTCTACATTACAACGAAACCTATGCAATCTATAATGTTACTTTGCATTTAATTGGTTTTCAGCCAGTGTGTGCTGGTGGTTTCAGTTAGTATTTTGTATTTTGATGACCCAAATCAATTTTTGTGTCATCAGAAATACTGGTTAACCAGTGGGTTTTTTTTTTTTTTTTTGGTGACACTTTTTTGGGGCCGATGTTTTGTGCAATGTGAGGGAAGAGGGAAATATATATATATATACATAATTTATTTTCTTTTTGTCAGTTACATTTATGCATTTGGCAGATGCTTTTATCAGAAGAAATTTACACTGCATTGATGCCGTAGATTTTTATCAGTTCATGTTTGTTCATTTTTCTGGGGATCGAACCCATTATCTTGATGTTGCGATCTTCTACTGTCTGACATTGAGAATACAGAATAAGTGATTTTCCTACTTCTTTTCAAAATGTTTTAAAAAATAAATACAATACTGTATACAAAATAAAAAAAGTGTAAAAATCATATGCCCTCATGTTTATTTTTATTTTTTGTAATGTGTATGAAATACTAATACTTTTTTATTTATTTATTTTTTTTAAATTCCATAGTTTGATTTTTGGTGAAATATTTTAAAACCGTAAAAATGGTACCCAGATTTTTAATATAATGCATTCTTTTTAAACATCCTGTTTCTTCTACTAGTACATCACAATAAAGTAACAAAATGGCTTTGCAAACATTATTTCATGTTGACTTGAAAGCATATTGGTTTTTGCTTGAAACTACTTCTGTAATCACTCGTAGAATATCAGGAGATATATTAATGATGGTAACAGTTGGCTGAGGCTGTGAAGGTGACTCAGAAACACATTCCTGTACTACAATCTACCACTTTGGTTAGCAGCAGTGTGTTGTAGATAAATATAGAAGGCTGTGACCCTGACCGGTGCATTCAGCCGTAACAGACGAGCCTGTTTAATCACTCCACCTGTGCAGGTCTGTCTGTCTGGAGAATCAAACCCATAAATAGAGCCCAGGATTTTCTCTAGGTGTGACAGGAAGTGTTGGCTAGCAGCGAGCGACTGCTGATGGCTAAGTGGCTGTCAGAACGGTGACCATCATGCCTCTGTGATTTTGGGGGTCCATCTGGTTATGGGGCGCCCCCTCAGGTGAGCAACAAATGGGATCCCAGATTGTGATTCCCTCTCCCTGTGTGCAGCCGTATCCTGGTCCAGTGTAGCACAAATGACTTCTTCCTCTTTCTGTCTCGCACAGATTTTTGGATTAAATCCTTGGAAATGAGTTTGGCTTACATATGGAGTCTGTTTGGAAGATCATTTAAATTGCTATATACAGTACCATTCAAATATTTGGGGTCAGTAAGATTTTTTTTTGCATGTTTTTGAAGTCTCTTCTGCTCACTAAGGCTGCATTTAATTGATGATAAATGCAGTAAAAATGGTAATATTGTGAAATATTATTACTATTTTAATATATTTTAATATATTTTCTATTTTAATATATTTCAAGCTGTAATTTATTGCTGTGACCAAAGCTGAATTTTCAGCATCATTACTCCAGTCTTCAGTGTCACATGATCCTTCAGAAATCATTCCAATATGCTGATTTTCTGCTCAAGAAACAGCGTTGTTATTATCAATGTTGAAAACAGTTGTGCTGCTTAATAATTTTGTGGAGACTGGATTCTTTGAATAGAAAGTTTAAAAGAACAGCTCTTATTTGAATTGGAAATCTTTTGTATCAAATGTTTTTACTGTCATGTTTGGTTAATGTAATGCATACTTGCTGAATAAAAGTATTATAAAAGTGTGTGTGTATATATATATATATATATATATATGTATATGTGTGTATGTATATGTGTGTATATAAATATATGTATATGTGTATATGTATATGTGTGTGTATATAGATATATATGCATGTGTGTATGTATACATGAATTCACATTGTATAGCACTATTACAAACCCACACAAAAATAAATAAATAATTTAATAAAGGGGAAAGGGAAGTGGTGTGTGGCCAAGTATGGTGACCCATACTTGGAATTTGTCCTCTGCATTTAACCCATCCAAGTGCATGCACACAGTAGTGAACATACACCCAGAGCAGTGGGCAGCCAATGCTGCGGCGCCCAGGGAGCAGTTGGGGGATCGTTGCCTTGCTCAAGGGTCTCACCTCAGTCATGGTCCCTGCCGGACCTGAGACTCGAACCCACGACCTTTGGGTTACAAGTCCAACTCTCTATCCACTGCCCCGGCACAAAATAAAATAAATATTTAAATACATATATATATGTATTTATATATAATGTAATGTAATTTTTAGCACAGACCAAGGTTTTATTTTGTTGCATACGGTTGCATATTATCATACCGCTCATACTATTTTTGCGCTATTCTGTATGTAGGTTATATGCAAATTTTCTGAATGCACAAAGTATCCAAATGACATAATGCGCAGTATACAACCGGAACACTTTGTATTGGATACTCTATCCCAGAATGCAGTGCACTCGACTGACCCTCTGTTTGTAGTGTGACGAATCTCATCTTCTTGATTTGTGATTTGAATTTGAACTGCTAAAAGGCATTTCATGGAATACTGGATCAAAAATGCAAATGAAAAATAACTACTTTTTGAGACAATAACTGGATGCTGCTTGCTGAATTAAACATGAATCCTCTTTATTATTAGATCTATCGCCCCAAGTTACGGTTTTAAACAAAATTAGGTTAAAAATGTGAATTAACCGTGGTGATAATTAGACGCCGCTCTCTTAACTAAACGTGCAATCTAATGAGGTCATGTGATAACTGTGTACCATACTTCTGTTTGCAACAGTTAGCACTGCATACTATTTCACATACTATTTTTTTTAGCAGTCAGCAGCATATAGTGTGCTTGTAAACTGCTCTGTATGCAGCAATATTCAATTCAGAACATATGCACTGATGATGTGTGCATGCAAGCAAGCAAGCAAGCGAGCATATTTTCGTTTGCAAGCACATCATGTTTTATATGTTGTCATGCTGTATTCTGTCCATATTGTGTACATAAACTTGTGCCTGTGACGTGCGGCTGTTTGATATTTGCGTGTGGAGTGTCTGGTTGTTTGAGATTGCAGGCTAACAGGCTGTCACGCGAGTGTTGTGATTTGTCGCTGCAGTCGGCTGGAGTTAGCCATAACGTGGCACTTCATCACGTACCTCTACAGGGCGGCTGTCACATAGGTGCCGATAAGTCAGCAAATATGGCCTCGCTGGGGCTGGAAATAGCTCTGTGTGCTGCCTCGAAGCCTGCATATAAATGCTCAAGAAATGAACTGACGATGCTTCATAGTTACAACAAATGGTTTATCAGTGTTTTTCATTGTCTTCTCGAGGCGTCACCAGTAAATGTTATGCTGGCAGCCTCACACGCTTCAGCTTTAGAGGAGGGGATGTGAAGATGACTTCATAAAGATCTTTAGGACATCCATAATGTTTATGTATTCTTAGCTACCGTGTCCTATTAAAGCGCTGTGCTAACATTCTATCAAATCTTCTGTCATTCTATCTGTTGTTCCAACATTCTGTCTAAAGTTCTATCTATCTATCATTCTAACAATCTATCTGATGTTCTATCTTACCTTCTGTATGTTGCAGG
The DNA here is from genome assembly GCA_021397915.2 of Tor tambroides. Classification (NCBI taxonomy): domain Eukaryota; kingdom Metazoa; phylum Chordata; class Actinopteri; order Cypriniformes; family Cyprinidae; genus Tor; species Tor tambroides. Next base: position 10,457 of record JAFVLL020021785.1, read on the forward strand.
TGATGTTATTATGTTCTTACACACTGTGGTTCTATCATTGTATCGTTGCATCTAATGTTCTAACATTAGCCGGGTTTCAATTTAACTTCTGCACAAAATTGGAATATGGCATAAAACATTTGCGAATAAGCACCGTTTCCATCCAACGAGTCAGAGAGAAAAAAAATCATCAGAAGCCACTGAATATAATAATTTTCAAATATAATAAATGACTTGCACCTCGGAGCGAGCAGATTAAACACAATAAATGTGGTCATTGCTTTCGGAGGTGAATGCCAGCTGTTTGGGAATGCAGTCGTGGTAGACCGTTCTGGAAGAGAATACAGAAAAATACTTTGATGACCATAACATTTCAGCTGCTGTGGAACAAAATCGGTCAGCTGGTTAGTCAGATTATGACGTTCCATAGTGCAAAGTCACATGACTTTTTTGAATGCTCTTGCGTAATTTATTTGCGTTTCCATCTCCCATTATTCGCATTAACCACCTCAATCGAGTGTAAAAACTTTTTGCGAATTAAGGGATTTCTTTTTGAAATTTGGCATTTTCGTCACTCGTTTGTGATGCGATACTTCAAAATGCGCATAAAAAGAGGGTGATGGAAAGATAGCAATTCTTTGTAATGTTCTATTCAACGTTCCATCTATCATTCCAGTGTTGAAACATTGTATCTGACATTATAGCATTCTTACATTCTGCAGTTAGATCTAATGTTCTGTCATTCTGTCGTTCTGTCTAAGGTTCAGTCTAAGGTTCTATCTAGTGTTCTTTTTATCATTCTTTCCAACATTCCATCTGTTGTTCAAACATTGTATCTGACATTATAGCGGTTCTTACATTCTGTGGTTATCGTTCTGTTTTTGTATCGTTTTATGTAATGCTCTGTCCAATGTTTTGTCTAATGTTCTTTCTAATATTCCATCTTTCATTCCTTCTAACGTTGTCTATCGTTCTTTCCAGTATTCTGTCTATCGTTCCAATGTTCAACCACTGTGTCTGACATTACAACGTTCTTACATTGCCATTGCATCTAACGCTCTATCGTTCTGTCATTCTTTCATTCTAATGTTCTCTGTAACGTTCTATTTATTGATGTTCTGTCTAACATTCAAACATTCCAATGTTCATCTGTTGTGTTTGATGTTATAATGTGTTTACATTCTGTGGTTGTTTTCAATATTCTGTTGTTCTGTAATTGTATCGTTCTATCTAACGTTCTATCTAATGTTGAAACATTGTATCTGACATTATAGCGTTCTTACATTCTGTGGCTGTATGAAACGTTCTTTCTAACACTTTGTCTATTGTTCTTGCCAGTGTTCCATATATCAGTTCAATGGTCAACCATTGTATCTGATCTTATAACATTGTTAAATTCTGTTTATGTCTAACACTTTATCGTTCTGTCATTGTATCGTCGCATGTTCTAACGTTCTGTGGTTATATTTAAAATTCTATTGTTTTTTTCATTGTATCGTTCTTTCTAATGTTCTAACGTTCTATCTATTTTTCTAAAGTTTTGTCTGTCGTTCTTTCTAACTTTCTTTCTTAACGTATTATCTCACTTTCTACTATTGTTCATCCAACATTCTATCGTTTCAGCGTTCAACCATTGTCTCTGTCATTGTAACTAATGTTAAGTCTACTGTTCTAACGTTCTGTCTATCATTCTATTGTTGTTTATAATGTTCTATCTGTTGTTCTTCGTATCTGCTGTTCTGTCATTGTATCTAACATTGTTGTTTTGTTCTAATTTTGTAACATTCTATCTTTTTACATTCTATTGTTGTATCTAACATTCCAATGTCCGATCTTTTTAACATTCTAACTTTCTATAATTCAAGCTAACATTCTGTTGTTCTATGTAATGTTCTGTCTTTAATTTGAATAGAATTGCTAGATTTGTTGTCACATTTGTTGTTGCACATGTTTCCTAGTATTTGTGTAGATATGGCTCAAGTTCTTCTTCAGTGAAAGTGTGTGGGATTTTTTCACTTGTTTCATCATTCAGAAAAACAGTGTGTCTGATCACCTAGTAAAATAACAGCACACACTCCTCAAAAAATGCATGATTTGAGGAATCATTCGCATCTGGTGCTTTAATACTTGTGCTTCATGTTTGTTCAAATCACTCGGAGTTATATTAATAGTGATGCTTGACTTTGCAAACACTAATAATAGCGTCTTCATTTAAATGTATTGTGTATTGCGTTGTATCTATGATTCCATTTCATCCGTTTCCAATCTCAGATCGCAATAAAGCGCTCAGCCATGCTGATAGCGAGAACTCCGCCAGCGTAATCTACTGCATTCATCACATTAATATAGACGTGCACATGATCACACATTCACACACACGCTACTGCGTGATTTAAAGTCAGATGCTGTGGCACGGCTCTTTATTCAGTAACACACACACTCACACAGAGTAAAACATAGCCATCCTGGGATGGGGTTCCTCGACGCTCATAAAAGACTGGTTAATAATTTAAACCAATATTGTAAAAGGGGGAAGGGAGTAGGGCAGCTCTGCTCTCAATGAAGGACTGTCGTCATTATACTCTTTAGGCTCTCTTCCAAAACTACTCACCTCCTCGCTTCTTATTGTCTAGGTAGGCTCCTGGCTTCAAAGACCGCTTTCTAACTAGAATGCAGTTTAGACGTGATCGATTTGAAGCACACTTCATAGGCATCAACTCAAATTGCATTTTTCACTCAAAGCACACAGAAGATTCAAGTCACAATTGATTTCAGTAGTGAACTAGCAATATGATACTCTAATAAGCGTACTGTATGTATGATACACACAACTGGTTGTGACAGTCTTTTTTATTCATTATTTTACATTTTTTATTATTTAATAAGAAGTTTTTCCTGATTAAGCTCATCAAAATGCATTCTGGAATTGCCCTCTGTGCTTTGAATGTTTTTATTTTTAATTTATATAATTAGTATTTTTAATTTATTTAATTTATATCATTTTAATGTATATAGTTTTACATTTTTATAGTTGTTTATTACTTATTTTAGACTTTTCACTTTGAAAAAGTATATTTATAATCAGCATCTTTTTCTTTCTTTCTTTCTTTCTTTCTTTCTTTCTTTCTTTCTTTCTTTCTTTCTTTCTTTCTTTTTCCCATCACTAAGCTCATCAAAAAATCTGCAATTGCCTTCTGATTGTTTTTTTAATTAATTAATTAATTAATTAATTTTTAATTTATATATTTTTTTAAATGTATTTTTTTCTTTATATAATTTTTAATTAATTTTTATTTTTAATTTATGTAATGTATATAATTTTTATTTGTGTATTTTTTAATGTATATAACTGTTTATTTATTTATTTTTAAGATTTTTCAGTATGGAAAAGTATATTTATAATCAACATCTTAATTTTTTCCCTTCACTAAGCTCATCAAAATGCATTCTGGAATTGCCTTCTGAGTTGTCTCTGTTTTTATTTAATTTATGTAATTTTTATTTTTATTTATAGTTATATAATTTATAGTTTTTATTTTAATTTATATGTGTGTGTGTGTGTGTGTGTATATATATATATATATATATATATATATATATATATAATTTAATTTAATTTAGATAATTTATATATATTTTTGAATGTATATAATTTATATAATAGAATCCCCCACTTAGTTAATCAAAGTGTATTCTAGAATTGCCTTCAGAGTTTTCTGTTCTTATTTTAAATTTATATAAATATTCTTTATTCATTTTTAACTATATAACTATATACTACTGTTTTTTAACTATAGAAATTTTAATTTATATATTTTTATTTATTTATATAAATTATCAAATATAATATAATTCCCTACTAAGGTAATCAAATGTATTCTAGTATTGCCTTTTTAATTTATATAATTTTTATTAATTTATAAATTTTTATTTATATATTTTTTAAGTATGTAATTTTTAATTAATATAATTGTTTATTAATTATTTATTTTTAAGACTTTTCAATATGACATTTTTTTTAATTTTTTTTTTATAATCAACATCTACAAATTTCAGAAATTTTGTGTTATACAGAAAAAAACCAAAACACATTTTGGTTTGGAAGGACATGTGGGGGAGTGAATAAAGACCAGCATTTTCATATTTAGATGAACTATTCCTTTAAAACACTGCCTGCGGCGACAGCTCACTAGGTCTTGCTCTTAATGCGACCCGTTAATGAGATCATTGATTCAAACGACGGTTCTTACTCTTCTAACGTCCACAGAATGAGCAACCTAGACAGAGGAACGTTAATTCACAGATACATAGAGCCCCGATGGCTTTATAGACTGGTGTGTATGAGGAGAAGAGAGAGCGAGGAACAGCATCTCGAGGGCCTGCCTATTAAATTTCCAATCAGACGCTGGCAGTGGGATGGCAACCATAAAACACAGATTCCCCCGCTGAAACAAACCAACCGAAAGAAAGGCCGTTCTGTGGAAATGGAGTATTTCTTGGCGCCGGTCTGAAGCGAGAAGTGTGTGTAGGGGACGGGCGAGAAACACAGGGAACGTGAAGTGTTAAAATCAGAGCTGTGGCTCGAAGAACAGGAAGTGCTTTGCCATTGGGTTTTGTTGGTTTGAGAGGCGGCAGGCGGTGATCACGTCCCGTTCCCATCATCCACACGTCTCCCTCTGCGCAGATTAGGACTTAATCGCACTAATTGAGTCGCCAGATGGATTTTTAAAAGGCTGAAAAATCAAAATGGCTCTGTAGTCATTAGTATTTCGGCGCGTATAAAGACGCGTGTGATAATGCGCAGTATTTACAGTGACAACTTGCAGAACAAAGCTTGCGTCTGCGTTTAATTGTGCAGTTTGATGATTGCCTCTGAGCTTCTGAAGTATATTTGAAATCATTAAAGATAACGTCAAACGCAATTTGCAATGCAATTAACTCGTGTTTTGTGGTGTATTTTCATGTGAAACTGAATATTCAGATGGAAATAATGTAGAGCAGGACTTGAATTTATTAGTCGGGATTTGGTTGGATTGTAAAATGTTGGTTGTAATATTTTTAGTTTACTAAGTACAGCATCACTGTTACTTAAACCTCTAACACCACACATTTTATTTTTCATATGAACTACATGCATTTATTAAAAAAGAATGGGGCACTTTACATTTAAATTTGTGTTTTTAAATGAAAATCTTTCTGTCTGTTCAATCCATGATACTTTAATATGTATACTTATATTTTGAAATGTTATTTATTTAATTGAGTTTTATTTGATATTTAATTTACGTTTTCATTCTTTATATATATATATATATATATATATATATATATATATTCTTTATATATATGTATATATGTATATATATATATATATATATATATATATATATATATGTATAATATGTGTGTGTGTGTGTGTTTGTGTGTGTGTGTATATGTATATGTGTGTATAATATAAAAAATATATAATAAAAAATATTATGTATAATATAAAAAATAACAGAACTATCTATCTATCTGTCTATCTATAGATATATTTTTTATATATATATATATATA
>JAFVLL020021786.1:0-34002 GCA_021397915.2 Tor tambroides
CTAAAAAGAGAATGAAGAAACAGACACAACAAAGAGAATCCAATTCTCTCAGAACACGCCCTTCTCCAGTGAGACTATGAAGGTCATGAATGCTCGGGGGATATAATCCTCTGCAGAAGAGACAGTGTTGCCCTCACTGCAGTCTGTAGGATAGAGAGAGAGAGAGAAAACATGTTTTAGATGTTCTTTGAGGTTTCTGGGAAACGCGATAGGGCTGGCAAACATGCTCCCCAGAAGCAACCCCCCTCAAACTGGGCCGAACAAAGCGGAGGAGTCTCACAGTGGAGCAGTGGCAGATGGAGAACGTCTACTGCATTCAGATTTCCTTCTTCGTTCTACCTCCATTTTACTGCAATTCTATTGGAAAACACAACTTCTAAAGTTGTCTTATGGCCCACAGAAAAACATATTACTGCTGTCACTTTTCATTTGTTGAAACTTGTTACTGTGCTTGCGAGGCAGCCTTGCGCTGATATTCCTCAAACATTCTGATTAAGGTTTTGTTCCTTAACACTAACCATTCAACTTCTGCTATCAGTTCAGCTTGAACTGCTTCACATACACAACCCACTCAAAGTTTTGTGGATGTTTACAGTCCTTTCACACTAAACCTGTATATGCAGCACATTTTTTTTCATCCATGAAAACACCAACTAAAAAGTTTCGAGTTTTAAGTCATATGTCCAAAGCTGCTGCAGCTACAAATTTTGTTTAAAATATGATTTCTATTAATGTACATAGCACATACACTACTGTATGGGGTCAGTAAGACTTTATTTTAAAAGAAATTAACACTTTTATTTAGGAGGGACTTTTAAATTGTTACAAATAATTTATATTTCAAATAAATGATGTTCATTGAAACTTTCTATTCATCAAACAAACCTAAAAAATTTAAATGTATCAACTGATTTTAACATGAATGATAACAATAAATGTTTCTTGAGCACCAAATCAGCATATTAGAATGATTTCTGAAGGATCATGTCACAGTGAAGACTATAGAGTAATGATGCTGAAAATTCAGCTTTGCTATCACAAGAATAAATTTGACTTTAAATATATTAAAGCAGTTATTTTGAATTATAATAATATTTCAGAATATTACTGTTATTACTGTATTTTTGATTAAATAAATGCAACCAGTGGTCAGTATAATACACTTTCAAAAACATAAAAAACTTACCAACCTTATGCTTTTGAACAGTAGTGTATGCAAAAAATAATTCCATCAATATGTCACATAAGTATAGCCTAATTATATACAGTAATTGCACTCATGTATCTAAAACAGCGGCACTAGCAAAGCCAAGGTCATAAGTTTGATGAATGCATGAACTGATAAAATTATATAATCATTTATGCAATCTGAGACTCTGGATCTGTCAAATGCATAAATATAGAAATAAAATTAATTTACATGATTAATTTACATGATTTCCAAAATAATGAAGAAATGCTTAATTATTTGCTTGTTTAAGTCATTGCTTCATGGATTTACACAATATCAAAACAGTATCTGAATTTCTAACCATAAATTCTTACCATGGTTCAACAGTTCAGGCAAATCCCTCAGTGCCCACAGGGAGACAGTTGACAATGTAACATGGAAACTCAGGAAAAAAAAAAAAAACTAAATTTAAAAAACATTATTAAAATGGTTAGACATAAATAGCTGTAGAATGCTGGGTATTTTCTATTTAAATGACAATAGTGTGGTAAAGCCGAGTGCACAAGCTGAACTGAAACTCTACTGAATATACCTGCAGAACTTCCAAGGTAACACCATTGTGTATTTTGGGACATTATTAGTATTCACACACATTAGCTGTTTGATTTCTACTAATACAGCCTTACTGGGCAAGAATCCTCATCTTTATTCATAGCCATTCTTGTTCCCCCCGTCACATTGAGAAACATCATTTCAGCCAATTCTTTTGATAAAGAAAAGCCTGCTATATCACTTCTGTCATGCCATTGTGTCTCTATTACACACATTTTTTTCTTCTCTTATATTCTCCAGTGTTACAGAAAGCTGATGCAAAACATCTTAATCTCAAGCTTTCCAGCTGAACAGATCTCACATCTCAAAAGATACAGTACAGCTCTCTCGGCAAAACCTTTAATTACTTTCTAGCAATGCTCACAGAGCTAAATGACTTTGCAGGTTCTTTTTTTGCCTTTGTTATTGGACTGGCTGCAGTAATTAGACAAAGATTTTATCTTTTGGTTATGGATGGACAGAATGGACCAATTCCAAATGGCACTTTTGTGCCCCAGAAAGGCCAATGCAGAACTCATATAGTTGTTCCAAATGAATATAAGCAACTGGATCCCTTAACGTAGAGCCTATAAGGAGGTAAGTGAAGTGGTTACTCATGCGTATGCGAAAATGACTGCAGATTACTGCACACTTTAAATAACAAAACTACTTGAAATATTAATGCATATGTACTTTTTATTTATTAAAATAATTTTACTTAATATTTATTTTATTTATATTTATTTTAATTTAAGTGTATTTTAATACATTTTTTAATTTAAATGTACTTAATTTTCATTGCAATCATATTAAATGTAAAATGCAAAAATTACTGTAACCATTCCTGCACGTTTCTGCATGACTTGTGACACAAACTGCACAAATATTAATGCTCATGTACTTTTTATTTTCGAAGAGCATTTTTTCCTTAATAATTATGTATTCCTGTTAACTTTTTGTGTGACTTGTGACATGCTGCACCGCAAACAATAGGAAAACTATTTGAAATCGAGATCTGATTTTTCAGACTGAATCACGCTTCCAAAATTAGATTTTAAACCACAGAAAAATGGATTTCATGTGGACTGTTTTGCTGTTCAGACTATAAACAACTAAACAGATGAGTCAGATAGTCTACAAAATCTGCCGTCTGTCTGAACAAATTTTTTTTTATGTTTTGGCCAATTTAAAACTTTATAAGTGCTAAAGTGAAATGTTGAAGGGTGGCCAAAAAACCCATCCAAATTTATAATATTCCTTGACATTAAAAACAGACATCAATAAATACTGGCCCGCATACAGTAAGTCAATGATCCTTTCACTGCGCATTGCATAAGCCAGTGACCCCTCCTTGGCAATGTCCATTATCAGCTGAAAGAGTCAATGAAGAGATTTCCGGCTCCATGTGGCCTATGAACAAGCAAATAAATAATCGCAGACCCCCAGGTTGCCCTTTTCACCAACACTTATCCTAGATACTGGTCATATCGATTACCTCCGAATGCTGACAGATACAGCACAGATCCGCTTCGGCTGAATATTCACGATCGTATTCAGCAGCCTGCAGGAATATCCTCATTGTTTTCAGACAGTAACTGCTTATGAAAGATAAGGAATTATTTCAAAAGCACATCATTACAGCATTTGGGTTCAATTTGCTGATCTGCACATGAAAGTCGGAGCTGCACGCTGACAGTCCTGCCTAAAACCTAGAGCCAGAGTGTGTGATGTACCTCCCCGGTATTAATCACACTATTACAAGCACAAATACAGATGGCACGTTACTGTAAGATCCAAATAGGACACACATGCTCGCTGATGCTCACTGAAATCTCTCGGTAGAGGCCCCACGACGGCCCACATTTGCGTGTAAAGACATAAAAGTGTTTCATTTCTGGAATAAATTGAGTGGGACTGAATGAAGACAGATTTCTGTGTTTTTTTTTCATCCTCAAATCTTGCAAAAAGCAAAGTATTTTTCGAGGGAGACTCCGTGTGAGCTCAACAGTTCTAAATTAGCATAATTTGTGAGAGGATTTCTGGTTTTCTGTTTACCACGTCTAAAAGTTGACCTACATTTAGATACAGTTTCACTGGATTTATTGAGTGTCAAAAATATTTTAAAGAGTTATACAGTATCATACAACAGACAAGCAGAATAAACTGTATTTAATGAGGAAAATGGAGAGACTAGTTACCAGATGATGGGGGGGGGGGAAGTATGTTTTAGTTTCCATCCATATTGCTTTTGTTTCCAAGACTGTCATGTCCATCATTTTGAAGTAATATTCGTCCTGTAAACAAAATATAACAATAAAAGAAATTGTGGCATCTGTTTATGATAAACAAAGAATTGATTTAGAACATTCCGGAACGCAATAAAATAAATACATTGGAATAAGCGAACATTTGAATTTAATAAAATGTACATTAACACAAAAAAAGATTACTTTGAAATTCAAGATTTACGGAATTAAATATGTAACATGCATGCAATTTGGTAAACACTGCATGATACAGAATACAAAATGTTCAACACATGCACTTTTTTATTTTTTTTAAAAACATTTTTCCCTAAAATAAATATTCACCTTTTATTTTAATTAAATTACATTCTTTTATTACATTTTATTTATTAATATTTGTATTTATTTAAACTATAATAATCATGTTAAATGTAAAACCATCAGGCCATAGCATTTATTAATCCCAGCTCTTAACTCTCATCTGCTGGAATACAAGAACAGGTAGAATTAAAGAACTGAGACATCACTGTTTTTATTCATAATTACATCGAAACAGATGGTAGCTTATCGAAGTGTTTTCCGATATTTAAGAAGTTTGTGTGGGACTGATTATTCTTTTTCTAGTGCAATAGACTGTGACACTTTTACGGTTAAGTCACAAGGTTCTTGCTGTCTCTGTTACTTTCTGCTTTTACAAGCTCATCAAACACAAAGGCGTTACAGAACACCAGATGTGCTGGACATGACCTGCTGCTGCATGCGCACAGACAAAATGTATATCTCCGTATGAGATATCTGTATGTATATGTCGGCTTGCAGGTGTTCAGACCCATTTACACATATGCACTTATGTGCATACACTAAACAACCCATCTATAAAGGGAGCTGTGTTCTATGACTGTCATGCTGGGGAGGGATTGATGTAATATTATGATTTTTCCCTTCCTCTCCGCTAAATGGCACAAACTCGGGCTAAAAATGTATGCTCATGCGTGAAATCTCCCACAGACTGTTACACTTAGATGGACATAAATTATTCACAGTTGCCCCCTGCCCCTGTTCAAAAAGCTTGGGGAATATTACTGACAATCATCTTAATACTAGATTTTCATACGCATTAAAACCTGATGTCTCGATTATGTCAATTAAAAACAATATAGGAACATAAACCCCCACTTTTACAAGAACTAAAGTCATTCTGCATTCTTAGCAGTAACGGCACAGGAATTATCACATAGAGTTAACAATTTGAAACCCGATTTATTTATTTCAAAGCCCTGCCTCCAATGCATTTCAGGCTGGGTTTAGTACAGAGGATCAATCTGTCACAGGCCTTTGAAGCAGACACTGCTCTTAATGAGTTGCAGCATAGCATATGGTGTAATGCATTTCAGTTTCCAAAGAGCGTCAGACAATATGCCACATGAAAGCTCTGTGTCCAAACTAAAAGCAGAGCCGAGCAGGCACGTAGATTAAGACTGGGCACAATTACTAAACAGAGAGAAGCAGATTAGAAGTGATTTTCTGTGAGGCAGTGTTTACATTAGGAGTATAGGGATTCAGATTTAGAATAGTTTGCATGGCTGCAGTATGACAAAGCCAGAGAAACGTGGAACTTGCCGTAGAAAACATGTTACTGCACTCATACAACACCTATTATGGAATGACGGTCAGATTTACAGCCTCACACAAGATCCTCTGGGGTGTAAAACATTCATGAGGTTTTGCACTGCGTATGCGCAATTGTACTATGCCTTTAAAACGTTCATGGTGCCTGAAACACCATGCATTATGCAGAAAATAATTTTTTAAAAAACATTTAAAAAACAAACAAAAAAGTATTATTATACAACAGGTGTTTTATTAATATGTATATTTTTTCTCCAGAGAAATAACAGTGTAAATGTTTAGTTGATTTGTTTTGTTTGTTGTGTTCCATTTCATTTTGTTTCATACAAAACTTCAAAGTATGTAGCCTGCAAAGAATCTTAAAAAAAACATGAAAAACAAACAAAAAAGTATTATTATACAACAGGTGTTTTATTAATATGTATATTTTTTCCAGAGAAATGACAGTGTAAATGTTTAGTTGATTTGTTTTTTTTTTTGTTTGTTTGTTTGTTTTGTTTGCTGTGTTTCATTTCATTTTGTTTCATACAAAACTTCAAAGTATGTAGTCTCCACAGAATCTTTAAAAAACAAATGTGAAAAACATTCACTTCAGTAAAAAAAAAAAAAAAAAAAGAAAGAAAGAAAGAAAAAAAAAAAGGTGTCAACTAGCTACGGTCTCCCAACTTGATATTCAAAACACAACCCAAAACAAGCATCAGTGAATCACTATCATGACTAAATTTCAAGTTAATTTACCTATTTTACAGTCCTGCAATATGTTTGAAAAATAATTGTTTTTAATGATTTTTAGGTACTCTTGAAAAATATGTATAAAGCAAAATGAAATGCACTAAATCACATCTATCTGTCCGTCCTCTAAAAACAAAAGTTTTGCCAAAGTTACACTAACCTCACATCAAGATGATACTTTTCCTAAGTACTGTGAGCCATAAAAAATAAACTTAATGTGTTAAGCTGTCTTGCTGTAAAAACATGCACTGTATATCAATTTAATGTCTTTGCTGGTTGATATCAATAATGGTACAGTAACTATAGCTTTAAGAGATTTCTAAATTTGTACTACCTGCTTAAGGGACACATCTTCTAATGAGTTGTGAATTCTGGGAAACTGCAGTCACCCAGGTAATAAGTTTCTATATCATAATGTTGCAGAGCTGCTGCAAATGTCTCCTGCAAGAGAAGAGCACACGCACATACACAATAAACTTTGCCGTTTAACAAACTGCATGAGTGAAAAGAAAAAAAATTGTATGGAGATTAAGCCGATCCTGGAATCCCATCCCACCCACATCGACTCTTAAAACTAGTTAAATGGATTTCTGAAGTGGATGTGGCGAGATTTTTAAAAGGAGTTCTCGTTGCCATGTTTATTGTGGGATATGTTTGTTTTTCATTCCAGAAGATTATCTTAAATTATTTTACACATGTAAGAAATTTAGGGAAAAATAGTGCAGTTTTGAGCCAGATTCAAACCTCAGATGTTTTCTGAGAATAGACTCGCACTGGTGATTTGCCTTCGATTCATTTTATCTCCAGACCCCTTACGGCTAAATATTTGTCACGGTAGATTTCTGTAAAAAGCCCACGGTGGACTTAAAACACTACTGCTGCTCTGCCGAGTCTCCCCGGCCCTGTTTATTGGGCATTCGCCCGTTCCTTTATGAAACAGTAGTGCCCTTTGTGGTACAGAAACTCATACTGGATTTGTCTGGCAAGACATATCCAGCACACGCCCCATCAAGGGGAGCGCTGTGGAAAATCCATCTGGCATTTTCTGTGCTCATAACAACATTGAGCCAAGTGCAAATTATCTAAAAAAAAAAAAAGGGGGGGTTCAGTGCAAACTGTTTGACTTCGGTTGCATGTGCACGCCGAGGGCCCTTTCCCGCTCTCCTTATTACGTGGAATGAGACGTATGAAGGGAAAAACGCTAATCAGTGAACCCAAATCTTGCGAATTTTGCAACGTCTGGAAAAAGCCCCGTGAATAGCCATCTTGAAAGTCTAACTTCACACATTGGCCAGATTGTAAAATGGATAAATCGGCTGCCAACCCAACAGACCCTCCTCTTTTTCCCTCCCCCTCAATATCGCTCAGACCGGCTGAAATAGGTTAGGCATGGAAGTCATTTCCCCTCTAGGTGCTCCAGCCCTGCTGTCCAGACTCAACAAGGTCCTGAAATATCATTAACATCTGATTTTCGCCAGCGCCGTACAAGCGGCTCTTTGTTCCCCTCGCACCAGACGGGGGGAGCGCCTCTGCATTACCATATCACCAATGTAATTGCACCTATTAGAGTGGAGGAATATAGAATTTATTCCTTCTTTCCCTCCATCTCCACTCTTGTGCAGAAAAACGGCGTGTGAATATACCTATTGTGCGCATTTCAATTTCAGAAAGTGGTGCGGTATAATGCTATAAAAACATTACCTCACCTTAACTCATAGCAGAGACCATTTGAGGCTAAATAGACTAGTTAACTTAATGACCCGCACAATCAAGCCTTTGTGCCTCTGCCATCACGAGTCGAAAAATGTTCCCATCTTTCTGTGGTCAGAAGTCACCGTGATGAAACAGGAGGCGGTGGCGAGCGAGGCAGGCATGACTGGTGAATAGTCGCAACTCGTGCCAAGAGTCCAGTTAAGTGTCACTCGCGATTATTTTCACTTATTGCCGCTGTCACTTTGTGCCCCTTGTGCCATTATGCTCCAGGGCACACGCAAACAGCAGCCGCATTTATGTTTCCTTTGACTTAATGCGTCACAAAACTAATAAACCTGTTGTGTATTTCACCGCTGTCACTGCATGTGCGCTTTGGGAATGATTCACGGCAGACGAGTACCGATGCCAGCCTTATAAAAACCAACATCCTGTTTAAACATTCCTTCATAATGTTGAGCAACAATACATCTTTCTTTTTCCCCGTAAACAAGAAGCATTTCTCTAAACGAGTTAAAGAGAAAAGTAGTGTGTACCGACACCGGATTTGACTTTGCATAATTAAAATGACATTTGCAGAAAGGCGGTATAGAAACATCACAGCAAATTCCTGTGGTTGCCTTATTTTAGTTCAACATACCCGAGCCTTGGAAAAAGAAATGAGCAGGTACCGACAGACCCTGTTAAACATGGATTTCATATATATGTTTATATCCAATTTAATGTCCAAATTTGTTCAGTGATTATCATCAACCTGCTTCAGTTGCTATTTGGCAAAGACAAAGTATGTGATCAATATTTAATTAAAATCGGTGCAACCAAAAGGCGTCTGTTTTAATTCCGCCTAATATTTCACAGGAATTTCCTGGTCGGCTTCAGAAATATCTGCATGCCATAATGCAGGCCAGGCAGAGCTGCTGCTGTAGTTTGCTAGCAGCATGCAGATGAGACACACCCGACATCTTTAAACATAGCAATGATCTCAGCCGGAAAAGTAACTGTCAGTCCTAAATTACTTTTATATATGCCCTGTAGGGGGAGCAATTCAAGCCATGATCAAACTAGGGGGTAGTTTGTACCTCTTGACCTCAACCTGTGTTCAGTAGATACAACAGCTGTGGACGGGAATGCTACTGCGACCCGAAGTACACTGATAAAGTGCTACAGACAAGAAATGCAAAAATCTGTAACAACATAGAGGATGCCACAAGGATGGCATATATATATATATATATACACATACATACATATATATATATATATATATATATATATATATTTTAGTGCTGTCAAAGGATTAATCACATCCAAAATAAAAGTTTTTGTTTACATAGTATATGTGTGTACTGTATATATTTATTATGTATATATAAATACACACCCATGCATGTATATATTTAAGAAAAATGTTATGTTTATATATTAAATATACAATATAAATTATATAAATTTTCATGTAAATACACGTAAATATTTTAAAAATATATACTGTATGTGTGTATTTATATATGTGTATTTTATACATAATAAATATACACAGTACACACAGATATATTATGTAAATAAAAACTGATTTTGGATGTGATTAATCGCGATTAATCATTTGACAGCACTAATATATATATATATATATATATATATATATATATACACTGTACACTGTATATACAGTTTAAATATATATATATATATATATATATATATATATATATATATATATACTGTACATCCGAATAATGAATAATGTATAATATAAATGTAATAGTAATATATCCTGTCCATAGCGGAGCCCTAAAGTTCTTAGTCTGCGGCACCACTGCAGCAAGGAAAGCAGGAATAAAAATGCATTTTATAACACCGTATTTCATAAGTACCAAAACTTTTAAAATTTATATTTTATGCAATATTTATATTGTCTTCCACTTATTAATTTTACTTTTTATCCTCTATTCTAGCTTTCCCAGATCCAGATATAACACAAATAAGATGTGAATCCCCATAAAGGTAGCTAGCATTGCAGGCATCATCCTTATTGCATACATGTGGAAGCGTGACAGCACTAGGTTGAGTCACTACACTAATGGCTTTTGACAGCCCAGGCAACGAGCACTAAACTGTGGCCTCATTCAATAATGGTAATACAAACTACAGTATATCATAAAAACGAGCTCGATCCCAGCGGAATAAAACAGTCATAAATGCAGTCTGCCGTGTCATGGCACAATTTAGGGGACTGAATGCAAACTTACCTCTCAGAGTCATTAGCCTGAAGTTGGCTGCCTTGACTCGTGTAAAGTGGGTGTACAGAGAGTCTGCATGGGTCAGGATGGATTGTGAAGGGTGAAGGCGGTCGGGCCAGAGGTGAGACTGGGCCAAAGAAACACCAGCTGAACTAACAGAGACACGGTAGATAGGACTAAAAAAAATAGCATTGCAGGTTTATGCTAAAATCTATCAGTGAACCTTATGGACCTCGAGTCCTCCAATTCATAGTCAGATTGATGCAGCGAATGCGTGTGTGTTTGTGTGTGTGTGTGTGTGTGTGTGTTATATTCACAACTGTTCAAAAGTTTGGGGGCAGTAAGTTATTTTTAAAGAAAGAAATGAATACTTAATTCAGAGAGGATGCATTAAATAGATTGAAAGTGACAGTAAAGTGTTAAGATTTCTATTTCAAACATATTTAATATATAAGAAGAAGAAGACGACAACGACAACATGTTTCTTGAGCACCAAATCAGCATATTAGAATGATTTTTGGAGGTTACACCATGTTACACTGAAAAATACTTGCTGAAAATTCAGCTTTGTATCACAGGAATAAATTACACCTTAAATGTATTGCAATAGAAAACAGTAGTAAATTAACTTTAGTAACTTTAGTAAATTGTAATAATATTACTGTTTTTCCACAATATTACTGATTTTTGATTAAATAAATGCAGCCTTGATGAGACGAGATAGATAGATAGATAGATAGATAGATAGATAGATACCATATAGTATAAGCAGTTAATTAATATTTAAATGTATAATTACACTGTAACAAGGATACCTTAAAATAAAGTGTAACCGATAGACCTTTTTCAGTCAAGACAATCTCTCACAGTTCAAGAGAGTGAGTGTGTGAAGAAAAAAAAGACAAAGAGAGATTAGCTGGATCTCACTCAGCTCTCATTGTAAGTCTCGCATCAATCGACCTGTGAGACTGTCGACTGCTGGCTCCCACCTCTGAGCGATCAATACACTTCTTAATTAACCATGAACGTTAGGATGTCTGTAACTTGCAAAGTATTATTCAGTGTTGTAGATATCCAACTAATTAATCTAGTGAAGGCCTAACGAGCTGCACTGCTGCATTGCAAGTGGGGGAAAAGGCTGGTAATGTAACTATTATCTACTGATTTAGGGAGCAACGGTTTGGAGGGAAATTGATTCTTTAAGAAACAACCAACATAGTCTCATCCTTCCCCTCAGACAGCAGGCAAATCAATGTGACAGTTTGCTCTCAAAAAAGAAGCCATTCAATGAAAGCCAGATAATAAAAAGAGAGAGAAATGTTTCAGTGTTTTTTATCTCAATGGTTCGGTTACCAACAATCTTCTGCAAAATATTTTATTTTACGTTCCACAGAAGTTAAAAAGTCGTACAGGTTTGGAACGACATGAAGATGAGTAAATGACTTAATTTTCATTTTTGGAAATTCAATTCAACATTCAATTTAAAATACTTCACAGACTATATTTTACCAATTTAAAATTGGCTAGAATCTATCCTACTATTAGTCCTGCATGCATCAGATGCCTACACTCACCAGCCACAACAGCCCATATGTTCTGGTCATGCCCAAAACTGGAGGGATTTTGGAGAGATATCTTTAAATCTTTTAGTGATATAGATGGTGTTTCTATTGACCCTGACCCCCTCTTAGCTGTTTTCGATACTAGTCCTGAAGATACTGTGCTTACGGAAAGGTAAGCGCCTTTACTACACTGTTGGCAAGACGTTTAATTCTCTTCCACTTGAAAAAAGCTGAGCCACCAACACATAATAGATGGGTTAAAGAAGTGATGTATTTTATCCAGCTTGAAAAAATCAAATTCACTGTCAGAGGCTCATAACGTAATTTTTTTAAAACATGGTCACCCTTCTTAACATATTTTGATGACTTACAGTTTACTGAGGGAGGGGCTACCTAAACACCGGAACAAATATGGACCTACAGACTCTATGCCATTCAACCACTTTTATTCATGTATTTATTTTTCTGATGATCTGTTGTCTTGTTTTATAGCCTTTCACATCAGTTACAACTATGGTAAACAGAAAAGCCTGAGGCAGGTATAAGGTGGTTAATTTCCTTCTTCATTTATTTATTGATTTGTTCACTTGTATATTCAATATTTAATTTTCTAATTGTTATACCTATATATGTGCCTTATACCCTACATATGTACGTTGCTGCTACATATTTGTTTGTTGTTTTGAAGATAGTGTCTGTTGTCTTTGAACTGTTTGCTATTTGTTTCTGCTGTTAAAACCGCACAAATAGGGAAATGGGGGAATATTCTGGAATATTTATGTTTCTTTTTGTTGCAATTATTATTATTATTCATTTTTTTCCTGTTAATAGAAATGCCTATAAATAAAGTATTCAAAAAAAATTCATTTTTGGGTGAACAATTTTCGGGTGAAACAATTGTTTTAATTTATTTATACTATTGTAACACAGCAAATGCTGTTTTTTTCTTCTACTATTACATTTTATTTCAAAAACAATTATAAATGTAAAAGTCAACATCTTCGGTCCTAAAATAATAAACAGTACAAAACAAGCATTGCAAATATGTTAGTCATTGCCAAAGAACCCACATACTGAAAAAAATGAATGTACCATGCAAGCTGTTATGGATAAAAGCATCTGATAAATGCACAAATGCCAATGAACAATACTAAATAGCTGCAAAACCATCATCTGATGAAGTCCTAAAGAATATGCATAAATTAAAATGATATTGTCCATTATGAGTAACAAAACACATCTTTGGGCTTTGAAAGGAAACAATGTGAAATTTGTGCATTTGAGTTATATTCTATGGTTCGTTGGTGAAATACTAATTGTTTTTAGCAGCAACTATGAGAAGCAACAATTAAGCCCAAGTATGTTTTCATGTGGTAAAGTAGTAAATAAAGCAAAATGGGTGACGAAAATTGCACATTTTAAAAATTTCTGCTTCAATTCAGTTGCACTAAACCTTAAACACCCCACAGGGATTAAATGTCTTCATCTGATGTAATTACCCCTGACTATCTTCCCACGAGAAGGATTTGTCAGCTAGCAAAGATGGTGGGCACGTTCGGACATGTGCTGTCAATTTATCACAACTTTGTTTGACGTTTTTTCCCCTGCACACACTTAGAAGGCTGAAGTTCTATTCACAAAGATGATGATTCATCACCCATCTCAGATTACCCAGCATCCCTTTCACCTGCAAAAATTGGGCCGGATTCTTTTCTCCTTTTCATTAAACTGTCCCACCTCTGTCAATCAGTTTGCATCATACGATACCTTTTATTCCTCCACTCCAGGTTTCAGCCGATTTCTTCAGCTGTCTGCAAAAGAGAGCAAGCAAAAGAGTAACAGAGACAAGTAGAACAAAGTCGACAGAATGGGGGAAGGGGGCAGATTGGTATATATACAGATCTAGACACACAGTCTGCATACAAAACTATTCCCATAGACTCGAGCCAGAGGACCAGGCTTCTTATAAAGTGCAGGCACTGAACCGATATGTTTCTGGAGAGCCCTGCTGTTCACTTTCTCCCCAAGAGCCCCTCTCACACATTTTTATAGATCACTATTAAATCGTCAAATTGTTGGGACTTGGAAAAGTTTCATCCTGCAGACTTAATGGGTCTAGCAGGTGTGCATTTAGACGGTACGTATTGCATATTAAGAGACCTTGAAGCACCAATACAGGCGGTTCGGTGGCTGGTAACTGCCTAACTTTAACTCCATTGCAGCAGAATTTCACGTTATTAATGGACCAATATTTTCATTTGAGAAAAATAAGAGCCAGGTTCTTTTCAGTCACATCTGAAGTGTTATTCCGGACAGACAAAATGAAGTCCACTGTCTGTGGTGAAATGAAATAGCCTATACAAAATCTAAAACAAATATAGCAACACAGAAAGTGACAATTCACTTGTAGCATATACATGTCAACATATATCGGCTCCCAAAATGACCTTATTCAAGTCATTAGAAAGGACAAACGAGATAACAATGAAATCAAAACAATTCCTCTTTAAGCTTCACAGCTTTATTTAATAGGACAGCTGTTTATTCAAACAGAATAGAATGGCATTATATTTACTGCTGAAATGTAATTCAAAGAGATGAGATTACAGATTTTAAAGAGGATTTGTGGATTTACTACAAGCAAAATATATAGTTATATAAAAAAATATATAGTTTATGTAACAGGAAACAGCCTTAAAGGGATAGTTCACCCAAAAATTGGTAATTATGTCATAATTTACTCATTCTTCATTATTTGAATTATTATAAATATTTACATATTTAACAATAAAAGTACTGGAATTTTATGTCTTGATACTTATTTTTCAGTATCTTATTATCCATTTTAGAAAGAAATAATGAAAACATCACGTCACGCCAAATGTCCATATAATTCTGTACCAGTATACGCAAAGAGACGAGTGAATTCTGCTCTTAGAACTATTGACATTTTTTGCTTGGCATGTTGTGCTAGAAAGAGTATTGGCCAAGTACTAAACCTTTTTAATTTGTTCAAAATAAAGGTCATTGCACACTGAGTCCGAAATTTTCGCATGCGTTTTTCCGTTTTTTCGTATTCCCCATCCTTTCCTATCAAAATGCATGCTACGGATGCGAAAACGCAGAAAATCGAAATTTATCCGATTTTTTTTTTTGACGGACGAAAGTTTCGGAGGCAGTGTGCAAACGTGATTGACACAACGTGAGGTCGTATTTATTTTTTAACATGCGAAAATTTCGGACTAAAATTTCGGACTCAGTGTGCAGTGACCTTAACTCTACACAGACTTATGTGCTGACTTATACCAACTGTTCTATCAATTTTCACTGCTAAGGTACAGATGTCTGTTGATAGTAATCAAATTATCCCCTAACCATTTTACCCTCACAGCAATCAGCATGTAAACATATGCTTGTAAAGGCAGGGTGTTTATTTACTACATAGAATATAAAACATACTATCTTATACATTCAGGGGAGAATTCAAATCACTAGCATCGATAAATATTTTACAACCCATCTTTACTCGAGGTCTATATTTGCAGAGCAATTTAAGTAGCATAACTTACAGTGCAGAAGAAAAATCTTTAAATAAACAATGACCCTGTGCCTGAGTCCAATGCAATGCCTAATTAACCAACGAGATATAAATGATACCATTTGGAGATGCTCTATTACGAAGAAAACAGGGAAAAGAAAAACTACAGCTGTTTGCGCAGAAGATCTCCCAATCGTGTGTGTGATATTTGCAAGATTCAATTAAGCTAATGTGAGTTTGAGGTACAAAACTAAAAGGATAATTAATCCACGAGCAGCCAACCAACCAGAAAGTGATAAACACTCACTACAGTCATCAGCATCACGCTGTGTTTGCTGCGCGCCGCTCATGACGTTGATGCTATCTCTTATCAGCCTCTTGGAGTAATTGTTGTGATATGCCAGCATCAAAGATACGCGGTAAAACAAGAGGCAAAAGCACATCTAGAATATCCAGAGAGCCAATTAACAGATATCTGGATGCACTTAGACACCACAGCGAGCATCTTCACACCCTCCTGCGAGCCAAGCAAATGTGCCTGCCATCGATATTCTTCAGCCGCTAATTAATCAGAACAAGTCCGTTTGGGACGCAAGAAGAAAAATGGAGTTAACACAAAAGGAAGCGTATAACGCTATAGGCGCCGCTGCAGTAGAACGATTCCACAAATTAGTGCTTTTTTAAAAAGTAAAAGTAGTGCACTTTTTTAGGGTTAGTTTAATTAGCATTTAGAGTGTACTAACAGAATGTATTTTATACTCAAAAAATGCTTTAGCAACATTACATTGACTTGATGAAGAGGGACTCAAGTTACACATTTTAGCCAAATAACCAGAATGTTGGAAAATCCATCACGTCTACAGACGCTGAATAAATCATGGACAACAATGCAGTGTGGAATGGCAGGGACAGACGCTTCTGAGGCATTTCATAGTGACCTTTTTCCCATAATAATGTTTTTTTCTGGAGATACACTTCAGGCTTATTATAAATAGTCTTCTGGAAAATGCATCTGTGTATTACAAGGAGTACATTTGAGACTGCTAATTCAGAGACAAAACAACAGCCCAGCCAAAAGACATCATCGGTGAGAGGGACTGATCTGGCAGAAAACTCTTATGAATAATAAAATTAGCACATTTATGAGCTAAACCATGTGTGCAGACGTTTACTGTATGTTGAGCATTATTTTAGGCAAATCTGTGTGCAGAAATACATTTTATTAAACTCGTCACAATATAGGCGAAACCTAACCCACACACACTTTTTGTGATGGAGATCAAGATTAAATGTGTTTTACATCTAATTCTTCAACACCTCCTTCTGTTCTCCACACAAATTCCACCTTTTGTTCATATATATGTCCCCTGCAATCCCATCATCCACTCTATCTCTAGTTAAAACCTTTAACTCTGACGCAAACGTGGCCTTCCTTGCGATTTATGCCAGTAATAATGGAAAATACGTTTCAGTGATTGTTTTTTTCGCCGTTTGCCTCAACAAATGCTCTTCTCCCCTGAAACCTGCTATTAAATCTATGAAACCAAACTGACGTCCAAACGTCAAAAAGTTATTCGAAAGCTGTACAAGCAAATGACTTTCTCCAGTTTTTATCGTATTGTGCGGGTGCTTTGTGATTGTAGCTTTTCACCTTTCTGACAGATCAATAAGAGCTGAGAGTCTCTGTGTTTGGATTTGTGGTTATAATGTTCCATATAGTGAGCAGGACCATGACAGCAGCTAGTCAGCACATTCACACCGGCTCAAAACAAACAGCAGAAGAAACACAAACTCATACTACACAAAAGCCTTGTGGAGGAAACTGGCTTTGGGCTACAAAATAATTAAGATTTTTAATTATATCTTTAAACCTGCTGGGTAAAAAAAAAAAATATGGAAATTTGTGATTTTTGTGCAATAAACATATTCACTAAAATGAGTTTAAAAAACACTGTGAACATAACAGGGGACAATAAATTTTTTTTAATTTGCTAAGCTTTGTCTAACTTAGTACAACTTTGTCAATTTGTTTCAAACTTGATATATACTATTCCTAGTAAAAAAGTAATATATTTAAAATACATTTATTTCATAATAAGTTAAATCTATTAACATACAGTATTTACTGACATATCGCTTGAGACTTACTGACATAAAAATTATAAATAAACTTTATTTAGAGAACTACTTGTGAAAAATGCACATTTCTTAATATTAAGCCTAAAATGTGTTTTAATGTCACTATTGATGAGAATTTTATGATGTTCTTTTTTTATGATGTTCTTTAAATGCAAGATATTTAAAGTGTACCTGAAATATACTTACAATTAAAGTGCATTATGTACAAAATTAGTTGTTCCAATTAAGCAGACTTCCAGTATACCAGTTTAGTATACCAAAATTACAACTGCAGGGTATTTTTATTAAGCACATAAATATGTGAATAGTATACTTAGCATGAAAATGTATTTCAAATACATTATACATATGTCTACTGCAAGTTAAAGTTCAAATCTACAGTACAGTACTGTCAAAACTTTAAAGTGGGTAAGGTTTTTTAATGTTTTTAAAAGAAAACTCTTATGTTCATGCAGGCCACATTTATTCAATTAAAAATACAGTAAAAACAGTAATACTGTGAAATATTATTACAATTTAAAATAAATGTTTTGTTTGAATATATTTATTTTAATTTTTAAAAAATATTAAATGTCAAAATGTTATATTTTAAAACTAGCTGCTTAATATTTTTTTCTATTTGATGAATAGAAAGTTCAAAAGGACAGGATTTGAAATAAAATATTTATAATAAATTTCATTACTGTCACTTTTGATCAATTTTATGTATCTTTACTAAATAAAAGTTAAAAAAAAAAATTTAAAAGGGAGAGTATCTCAAAACTTTCCAAAATAATCAATTAATTTAAATACGTAATTAGTTGTAACATGAATAGAAAAAAAAAAAAATTACAGACCTTCTTTAACATGATCACAACTGAAATTATAAATCAGATAAATAAATAAAAAATTACAGCTCTGTTGTTTTTTAAATCCTAAACATAGGCTTATGGTGCAACTCCTATCACTTTTGGAGGATGTTCATATGTGATAATGAGCTCATTCAAAATAGGTTAAATTAATGGTGTTAATTCATCCAATGCTGTATCTGTCCCCAGTCTCTCCTTTTGCATACGTGCATTTAGTTTCCTAGCAGTAACTTTTTACAGACAGCTTACTCTTGTATAACAAGCCAGTTAATGTTACTGGAACATATTCTGTGAAACCCCTGTGAGCTGACTGATAGCTTGCCTCATGTCGATTGTCATTTCCACCTTCAGTCCAAGCTGCATCAAAAACAAATTGAGTGCAGCACCCATATTTAGTTTAGCAATATGGCCTCATCAGACCCAAAGAGGGGGTATGCTTTGCATGTGAAGTGTTTCAGAGGGGGTTAAAACTGTACTGCCACTCCACCCCATGCAGGTTCATCACCCTGGTCCAAGACCATGTGGTAGGCCGCCCCATGTCACATCTGTGGCCTGGCATTTCTCAGACAAATGCTAACATGTCAGTGGGCGGCGGGCGGAAGGGCACGGGTGGCAGCGTGACGGCTGACATCGGTTCCAAGAGCACCGTGGAGCCGCGGTGCGACGTGGACAAATTAACAATATGCAAACAAGGACCTGCCAGTGTTGTGTTTACTCACAGAGCACAGACATTGTCATGGGGAATTTATTCACAGCCTCACCGCAGAAACATGACTGTAAAGCAGAACTCAGCAATTAAGTTTTTATCACCCCACAGCCAGCAGCCCCCTGGCCCCCTCCCAGCATGCACAGCATGTGTGGGCCGATGATTTCAATCTTATTCTGCTTCGCTTCTGTCGGTGCACGGATCAGTAAATACCACAAAGACAAAGCAGAGGGGGGAAAAAGTGATTCATCATTTTGCGTTACATTGGGCTGTCAGTCTGTCACGCATAGGTGATGATCTGATTAGGCTGATGATGTCATTTAAACATCAACGTGAATCGAAACTATTCTTAAATCAAATTACATGCTATTTTGTCATTCATTTTCATGTCTGGAATTTCATATATTTTATGAGAAAAATATTCTTGTGTTGATGGGAAAAGTATTTAAGCATTTAACATTTTTTATATTCTGCTACAGAAAATCAGGAAAATGAAAAAACATATATATATATATATATATATATATATATATATATATATATATATATATATATATATATATATATATATATATATATATATATATATGTATCATTCAGCCTGACAGGGTTGACACTGTTCATTTTTAGTTTTTTTTTTTGTTTGTTTGTTTTTTTTACCAAAAACCTTTCCATTTAGTCAATATTTCATTATGTCATATTCACAAATTTGAATCCATTTTAATCAACCAATATAACACTTTAAATATGATAACTTAAAAGTATTTAATTTAATAAATTATTATTAATATTATTAGGACCAGATTTACTTAAAAGCTTGCGCCAGCTCAAACCGTCTTTTGGCGTTAAAATAGTACTGTCAGGATTTACTAAAGACGCACAGTGAAGAATTAGCGCTGAAAAGGCATGGACACAGTTATTTTTGCGCTTGTGCTTACTGAATATGCATTTGTAAGAGTTTCCCATTCAGACGCAAAATTTATGGGAGGAATGTCTTAAAGCAGGTGGTAATTTGCGCTGCAGATTGCGCTGGTCATTATGGAAATGATCTGGCTGTGTTCTTTAATGTGCGCATTGTTAGTAAATCACCCACGGAATTTTCCCCTTCCATCGGCACTTGAATTGCGCTGCTCTGTTTAGAAAATCTGGCCCTATATATCAAAATGTAAAAGCTTAAAACACACAAAAATCAAGATATAGTTATAAAACAAAACAAAAAAAAAATTCCCCTCTTAAATAGCTTTTGTTTTTTTATTGAAGAACATACAGATCTTGAAACTTCCAGAAACACAAAATTAAGCATAGTTAATTAAGACAACAAAACAGCCTCTGTTAACAAACATTTTCAGCATTAATTTAGTTGAAAAGATTAACAGTAGTCCTGTAACAAAAAGTGATAATCTTCTTGTTTTCACAAGCATGATTCTGCAAATGCTGGACTGCATAGTTGCACAAAGTTGTCAAATAAGTGTTGACAACAACAGGTACAGTAACTACGCCTCCCTGTGGTTTCTATGGCAAAGTTAGACATGAAAATCAATACCCCCCACCTCTTCCCTCAGCCCAATCCATCACCACCCCCGTAACACCCTAGGAACCCTGACAGAAAGATGACAAATGGACCCATCATGTCCTCTATGTCCACCATAGCTGGAGTCCATGAGTCCATGGTGCCGTCACTTAGGCAGTGACATATATATATTATGACACGGGCCTCTACCACTTTAGACAGAATGTTGGTTGAACAAGAGTGTGTATAAGCAAACGTGTGTGTAGTCGTGCCAGGGGTCTGGATGAACTCTCCAGGGACTCTTGTCAGCTTGGACCCGGTTAGTCCTGTCACCTGGGATGGGCCGCAGCATTCATCAGCTGCACATGTCCGCCCTCACTCCAGGTGTATGAACACGCAATGGCACATTAGGTTCCACTGCTAACCTCACAGCTCAGACAGAAAACAAACAACACAAACCTACATTTTTGTCTGTAAATCAGATATTAATAAAATGATTTTCTTTGTTCCTCTCTGAGCTCTGGGGTTAGCAGTGGAACCTAATGCACCAGTGCGTGCTCAGACTGCAGTATTCATTATTTATCAAACATAATTTCAGATTATTTCTGATGAGTGCAACCATAGAAATGAATTTCTAATTTTATGACAGTCAGTAACTGTTGGTGGCGACTACAGAAATGAATAAATAAATAATACCTTTCATAAAAAAGTTAGGTTCTGTACTAAATCAACCAATGTGGCATGGTAAATTATTATAACTTATATTTAATCATTTAAATATATTTAATTCAATAATTACACTATTTCTATAATTTCTACTTTATAAAATGAAATACAAATATTAGTCAGCTGTAATTTTATCTTATACATGTTTATTAGAACCATTTCCAAAAGAAATGAAACAGAAAAATGATATTGCCATTTGCTCTCTATATACACTACCGTTCAAAAACTACGAGTTTTGGGCAAGAAATTGCTTTCGGTACACTTCATTATTTCATTATACTTTCATAAAACTTCCAATTCAGGAAGGATGCATTAAATTGTTCAAAAGTGACAGTAAAGACCTTTATAATGTTACAAAAGATTTCCAATTCAGAAATATTAAGTATCACAACTGTTTTCAACAAATCTGCAATGATTTCTGAAGGATCATGTGGCACTGAAGACTAATAATGACAATAAAAAAAACTTTGCCAACACATTTAACAAATAAAATAATAAATAACAAATAAAACTTTAAAATATAGCTATTTAAATTACAAAGCAATCATTTTAAATTGTAATAATTTTTCACAATATTACAGCTTTTACTGTATTTTTGATCATATAAATAAAGGCTTGGTGAGCATAAGAGCCTTAAAAAAACTTTGGAAAAGTAGTATATGTGTAAATGAAAAGATGTGCATTTGTTAAGGATAAAGCATTTCTAAAATACATTGAATTGTTTGAACAAATGTTTAAAAAAAATGTCATAAAATTGCAACAATGTTAGTAACACAATTATTTGGCTAATGATACATGGGGCAACTTTTTGAGCAATGTTGCCAGGCAACTTTGGTTAATGTTGCTGACAACAGGCAACCAGGAGAGACACGGGGCCCACGACCGATTTAAAGTATCCAGATAGAAATTTGTTACCCATTCTCAGTGGGAAAGTGCCCAAGCAAGATTGCTAAAAAAAAGTTGCCTGGCAAAATTGCTCAAAAAGTTGCCCCATGTATCATCAGCTTAATAGTTTTGCTAAGCCCTGCGACCGATTCACTGAAAAGAACTGACTCACGCGAGTGAATTATTCATGAATCAGATATCAGATATCTCTGGGTTTGATGCTAAAAGGTTTGATTGCTGAGATACTGTCATGCAAAATGTAGCTTAATAGTGAGTGGCAACACGTATCATGCTACAAAATCAATAAACCACATTTCTACTGAGAAATATAGAGTGAAATAACTAACAGCTTCACTATTTGTAGCTACACTACTGTGTTTCAACGTGGCGGTCACAGTACAGCATTAGTACTAAAGTCTTATTGGCTTCCCAAGAATCCATCCTCTGACATTTGACAAACCTCTGTTTTACGCTCCAGAGATGACAAGTCAGCCTTTACACTCTACTAGATTGTGAACAAATGGTTTCATGAACGGGTGGGCCTACACGTCTGCCTCCATACAGACACCTGCAGCCATAGGTTAGCCTGCTTTCTGTGAATTCACTCACATGTAACACACCCCCTTCCCTTTTTCCTCTGCAAAAAGTCTTGAGATGTCGTTTCGGCAATGTGTCACACACACGGATGCTCTGTTCGCAGCTTTACGCTGTCCTTTAAATGTCAGCGGTGAATGTGTGAGGTCCTAGCGTTGCTGAGTGCTCATGCTCAAAGCCGTGTCAATGAACATGTCACAGTTGCACGGCCCTAAGGAGACGCGTCTGTTATGCTTTTAAAGACTGGAAACAATTTTTGACCTCAGACATGCCTGTGCTGCAGAGATACCAGAAATAACCATGTATTCATGAAAATGTCCAGAATGTCAACATGACGAACTAGCAATAAACTCAAGTCGCTTCTAGAAACGATTATTTTTCCTCCTATGCAATAGCACCACTATTTGGTAAAAAATTGCTTGTAAACATAAAATTGGCTCATATAATTACAATAATTACATTTCTGACTTTCTCAAGGAAAAAAAAATTAATTATGATACTATATTGTGTTATTTTCAAAGAGCAGGAATGATTAACCTGTTCTGTGGCGGTGAATATGGTGGTGGAAATGTTCAGGATAGAGGTTTTTGCCTCTCATTGAGGTCGACTATCAATTTGGGAGTTTAAAAAACCCTACTTTCAATTTATATACTTTTACAAATGGTCCCTAACCAAGCAATTCTTAGCAATATCTGGTTCTTAACTCCGATTCTATCCCCGGAGGGAAAGACATTCCTTGTTTATTGCTGTTCTAGCAGAAACTATGCCGCATAGCTAAAATATCATTTTAGAAGTCTCATTAAAATTTCATTAGTCTTGGTCTATTGACATTTTGAAAAAGCATTGTTTTCATAGACCTCATCTGAACCGGATTCATTCATGATGACAGGCCATCCTATTAAACAGTAACTGACTTCTGTATGGAGCTGGTCAGACGATATCTACATAAATGCATTACGCTCAATGGGTAGGTGCTTCCTCAGAGGATTTCTTGCATTTCATATTACTACACACACACACACACACACACACACACTGTTCACATGGGTGTGTATGTACGAGAAGTGGATTTTAATTAAAATGTAAAATTAAAACTTATTTCTTGCTGTAATGAGAAAAATCACTTAAAACCATCTCTTTTTATTTCATAAAAATATAATTTACATTTTTTGCAAACATTTATTGCATAAGCATGATTTAGCAATTTTTAACATAAGTTATGTCTGATTTTCAACAGTTGCATGAGTTACGGTACACTTTACTTTGAAACCACTTTCAGTCATAAATTTTACAAATAATTATAAGGAAACAGGAAGTAACATTTAATTAAACGTGACATTTTGAAGTAGAAAGAAAGAAAGAAAGAAAGAAAGAGTATTTTCTTGTAAAAATGCACTCCAAGATTCTGATTAATTTACAACTTTGAAAAATATTTTTTTTTATCACAACAACTATCAAAAGTTAGTGTACTTGCTTACCAAGGAGACAACAGTGTCAGTGAAGAGCCTGTCTAAGATGACATATGAGGCATGATGTGTGAAGGAAAAAGAAAATCAGGATAAATATCACAGAATATTTTACAGCGTCACATCAATCAATCATTGTCAAATTATGCAAAAAGTGTGAAAATATTATTTAATTGCGTTGACAAAAAATTCTAACAATGATATTAGCCTTGTGAAAGACAAATGAGTAGGCCATGTTATTCCAAGAATGATAAAAATGTAAGAATGTTGTTGAGATGTGATGTAATGTTCATAAAGTTTAAGGGGGGGAAAGACAATTCTCCAGTAACTGTTTAGGACAAATTAAAGTGTGAATATCTAGTGAAAATTGTGTGTTTTTAAAATAATTTCTTTTCTAAAAAGCACGGGGTCAAAAGTGCTCGCATATTCGGTGTAAATGCATAGAATCTCACATTTCTCTCTACACACACACAGAAATAAGAGGCATATTTAAAGGTGGTTCTTAAGCCTTCCTGACCCACATTTGCACACAGGGAATCATCACCAGCTAAACTGACAGTCTAATCCCTATTACTGAATGTGCTTACTCATAAACCCTGACCCACCACGCTCCTCTCGCACGCTAGCTCTCCTTTTCACTCTTAAAGCGAAGGAAGAGGCCATGCCTCAAAGCAAAACGAACGCAAAGCGAAAAGACATGCCCAACAGTCAGCTCGCAAGCTGTGGGTCGTATGTCTTTTATCACCCTGTCTTTTCAGAACCATCATAAGAATTTCTAATTATTTTCACTCTCCAACCTCATAAAACATGTCGTCCAACAGAGAGACCATATTTTCAGTCTCCGCATTAGCCATAGATCTCAACGATCCTGTTTGTAATTATCAATTCATTTGGGAATATGGGATTTTCTTTAAAAATAAAGGATTGTTTTTCTCGGACGAAACCACATCACACAGTATCAGACATAGGGCTTTATTGTAGCTTCAAAACCAAGAGAATGGAAACTGAACAATAAGGCGCCACTGATGAAGTCTGCGAGTCCCCGAGGAAGAAAGTTTGCCGTTTGAAGATAACGGGATTTTTTTTCTCTTGCACTCAAAGGAAGAGAAGTTTTGTCAGAGCATCTCAAATGACACATGAAGTCTGGGCAAATCATTTATGAAACACATTTCACAGGAAAACATTACATGGTGTGGGAAGAAAAAAAACATACACCCATAATGGAATTCAGAGAAAAAACACAATGCTAATACAATAAGCTGGCTCTCACTTCAGCCTGTATGGCACAGACGGTTTGGGACTTTCTCGACTGCGTCAGAACTGGTTTAGGAGGCCATTTATCACAGTTTCATGGTTTGGACACTGTGATATCTATGCGTGATTTCCAAGTACCCACCAAAGCAACAAGAGAGGCAGTCAAAAGCAAAAAAAGAGCATGGCATTAAGTTTATGTAAAATGTTCCATTGATTCCCTAATAGCTTTTCCCAAACTGGGAACCGGGGATTTGTCTCAAACTGCCGGGTGGTTCATGAAAATATTTGAACAAAATTCCAAACCAAAAAGCAAAACCATAGCATGCGATATGATTCACTAAATTCACTAAAGAGATTTAAGCTTTGAATCTAACCACTCAGCTCTGAGATTAATCACAACATTACCTCTTCTGATTCAAGTAAAGTTTAGTGTGAAGTGTGAGTGTGAATATGTTGGGAAACAATTAATAGCCTAATAACATATGAGCAAGAGAGTGATATTTTCATAACACGAATAATTCAAAGATTCGTTCAAAGCCAATACCTTGTTCCATTCCTGAATGAATCAGTTTTTTTAAAGGAACACTCCACTTTTTTGAAAATAGGCTCATTTTACAACTCCCCTAGAGTTAAACAGTTGACTTTTACCGGTTTTGAATCTGTTCAGCCGATCTCCAGGTCTGGCGGTAGCACTTTTAGCTTAGCTTAGTATAGATCATTGAATCGGATTAGACCATTAGCATCTCGCTCAAAAATGACCAAAGAGTTTCGATAATTTTCCTATTTAAAGCTTGACTCTTCTGTAGTTACATCGTGTGTGTACTAAGACTGACGGAAAATGAAAAGTTGCAATTTTCTAGGCCGATATGGCTAGGAACTATACTCTCATTCCGCCGTAATAATCAAGGAACTTTGCTACCATACCATGGGTGCAGCAGGCGCAGTGATATTACGCAGTGCCTGAAAGTAGTCCCCAGCTATATAAACGCCTATATAATATAGCTGGGAACTACTTTCAGGCGCTGCATAATATCATTGCACCTGCTGCACCCATGGTACGGCAGCAAAGTTCCTTGATTATTACGCCGGAATGAGAGTTTCAATACTATTTTCAAAAAAAGTGGAGTGTTCCTTTAAAGAATTGTTTGACTGAAAGTTTCAAATAGTCATTCAGTGGCTATAGAAGGTGAAACAGTATGTGAAAAGAGTAGTATGTCTGGATTCAGAGTAGTAATAAAAAAAAAGTAGGGCAAAAAGTACCTGGATGACTTGCGCACTTCAGAATCTCACCGGAAGTAGCATCTGATTGTCTTTACTATCCCATGAGGTCATAGGAGAGGAATTGTGATTAGGTGTGTTCGACTTGAAACAGCACTGCGCAGACCGATCGGTGTATGACATCAAAGTACCGCGAGAGTGAAAAAAATTGCTACTAAACATAATTTTTTTAATTAAACAATGTTTTACTGAACAAATAGATCTTTCTTTAAATAAATTCAATTAGAATTCAAATTTTCTTTAAATCTACCTCATAAAATAATAAAAAAAAAACTATAAAAAAAATCTACCTCTGCTCTAAACTATAGGGAGCCCTTTTACATTAGGCCTACTATAAGTTTTATTAACAACAGAGCCCAAACTTTAATTACTATTTATTTTTAACTATAATAATCAACACTCAAATTAAAAAATTGTATGTAAACATGAAAATTGCACTCAATGCAGTTTTTAAATGAACTTTTAAATTATAGGCTACAATTTCTAGTTGTTGTTGAAATATAATCATTTACACAGTGTCTGTCATGAACCCTGTCTGTGGCCTTCCGTCAGATTGCCACCAGAGGTCGCCTTCCATTATATTGACTCCCACACTACACAGTGTGGGAGTGTTTTGTGTTTTGTGTTTTGTGTCACTCTGGACTACATTCTCCATGTTCCGTTGCACTGATTGAACTCACCTGCAGCCAATCACACACACACTACATAATAACTACTCAGACCCAGCTCAGATCGACCAAATATTGTTTAGTGCTTATCGCTTGTTAGGCGATAGCTACATTACGGAGCCATCCCAAGTTTTCGAAGTCTAGTCTAGTCTGTTCTATGCCTGATTTATCCGTGTCTTGATCTTAGCCTGTTTACCTCATCCTGTCTGCTCTCTGCCTGCTTTGGACTTTAGTCTGTCTTGGATTATCCCTTTGCCTTGCTGTTTCGGACTTTGTTTGCACCTCGCCTGAACCATTTCCTGTTTGTGGAGTCCCCGTTTGCCTCACCCTCTAGATGAGGGTGATTCACCATTGACTGACCCACACCTGTCTTTGGATTACTCTTTCGTCTTGCCTGTGCTATACCTGTTTTTGTAGTAGTCGACCCATGCCTGTTTTATGACCACGTTTTGAATAAAGCTTTGCAGATGTATCTGCACGTCTCTCATCTCGTTCGCACATTAAAACTAGTAGTAAAGAGGAAGGGACGATAGCGCTCCGTCAGAACGTCAAACATGAGGCGTTTATACAGCGATCTGTCGCGCCATGTCAAAGAGCACCAAAATGGCATTTATTGTCTGAATTTCCTGAAAAAATTGAATGATTTGTTCGGTACATGTGCGTACCGAAACGAAAGACCTGTACCGAAAATTTTCTGTACGAATACGTGTACCGTTACACCCCTAATTTATACTAAACGTTCATACTGTACACAACGTTCTTTTTAAAAGTTGTGAAGTAATTACTTATTTAAAAGAGTGTTTTATTCCTGAATAATGAAATCATTTGACTGAATGATTCACAAAGACAATTACTTGATTCATTTCTGAATGAACATGTTTTTTAATCAATTGTTAGAGTGAACAATTTAAAAAAACTCCATTCACAATCATTTGACTGAATGATTCAATCACTCACTCATAAAGACAACTACTTGATTCATTCTTAAAGGGGTCATCGGATGCCCATTTTACACAAGTTGATATGATTCTTTATGGTCTTAATGAAAAGTCTATAACATATTTTGGTTAAAATTTCTCAATGGTAGTGTAAAAACACCTTCTTTACCCTGTCAAAATCAGCTCTGTTTTCAGCACGCTTATCTAGTCCATGCGGCTTTAAATGCTCATGAGCTCTGCTGACTCCACTCCTCTCTTCCGTGGAGTGACGAGCAGACCATAGATAAGTGTAGATGCCTATTCGACCGCTCCAGATACGTTGAAGTGGCAGCCATTTCGCATTCACCATAATAATCAATGAATATTCAAAGATATACAAGCGTATAACTTGCTGTTGTAGACAGTCAATGTGCTCAAAGATTCGCAGTCCGTTCCAAAAATGGCTGATGGCTTACGTATCGTGGCCCATAGAAATAGTCGATAATGAGGCATCTAGGTATGGAGCATACTAAACTTCAGCCACGAATCTGGCTAACTAGCACATTATTAGGAAAGGCGATTTGCAAAGATTCATAAAAACCCTTATACTCACTTCTTCTGTAGATAAAGCTGGATCACGAATGATTTGGGTGAACACAGACGTATTTATGTAGATCGGGATTGGCGCATTCACTTCAAAGCGAAAGTAACGGTAATCCTCTGCCTCTTCAGCGGCTCAGATGTCGGGAGTAAATGACGACTGCTATAGTCATTATTACATCCAACAACAAAACACCTCAATCTCTTAATCGGAGATATCTTGTCCTCTCCTACACCGGAGGTGGACAGCTCTCAGCTCACTCAGGGCGGGTCTAAGGTAAGACGGCCTTGTCAATCAGCTATCGTGGGGGGGGGGGCTGTACAGAATTACATCATTCTGTCTAGACTCTCAGAACAGCCTGATTTGAGAAAGGGGATTTTAAAATAGGCATTTAAAAAAAACCACTGGGTTTTTTTCAAAGAATCCTAATGATTTTTATCATTATAGGATGGATGTGTACACACACTTCCAACACACATTTATGTTCAAACAACTTGTAAAGTGAATTTTGCATCCGATGACCCCTTTAAATGAATGAATCAGAGTTTTGAACAAATCATTTGACCGAATGATTCAATGACTCACTCACAAGGACAGTCTTTTATCGCCACCTATTGGTGTATGGATGTAACCTGCAGAAAGAGTCAATTAAAAATATTTACCAGCATCTCATCTCTACTAAATTCTTTTCAGCATTGAAAATTAACAAATAAAAATTCAGATGCATGATTGTGACACTTCACTAGCCAGCAGACAAACCTTCCTCCCCTCTCAAATTTACACCCATGTCCTTGTTATTAAAATGCAGAAGAGAATTAGATTTTTCAATAGTTTGAACTCTAATTAACCTTAACTCTAATTTGGAAAGAGATCAGTGTTTTATATGAATCCAAAATTATGTTAATCTTCGCTTGCAGCATTAATAATTAGCCACGTCTGTTCGTGTAAAGATGAACTCATTACTATAAACAGAGAGGGCACATCATAGCAGAGAGCTCTGGTGACTGCTGTGAGTGATTACAGAGCATGGCAATACAGATGACGCTCATTGTCATCCTAATCGCAATCAACACAAGGCGCTCTTTGATGATAATACAACTCAACGATGTGCTTCATTATTGCTCAGAGCAGGTCAGGTCATGGGCCGCTGCTCTTGCACATGCAAATGCCAGATGCTCTTGTGGAGAAAGTCCCTCTAAAAACAGCTTTGAGACACATTTTACCAGCATGCTGTTCCCCTCTCTTCACCTCTGCTGTCTGATGGATCTGATCTGAACAGCGCAGTCCATTAAACGTCGCTCCCGCCTCGCACTCCATTGTAAACCCAGCGAGTAGCTTACAAGAACTCAGAGCTGATGCAGATGAGCCGGCACAAATGACTATTCTGGAAAAAGAGGTCTTTAATTTTGTTCTGTTTTCTTTTTTTTCTCATGCTTTTCTTTGTGTTGGGCTCCCTTTTTTCTGAGCATGAGGCAGATGGATGGAAGCGGAGTGCCCACTCGTATGATAAATGAAATTCATATCACTCGGCTCCAGTGAGCTGAAAAGAGGACACTATGTTGAGATGTTTGGACAAATGAAGGCATAGCCCTGCAAAAAGGAAATGTAACATTTTCTCCTTTTGTCTTTGCCTTTCTTTTTCTGTCCCTTTTGTCCATTTCAGACAGTACTGGCAGGTCTATGCAGGGACCCACAAAAGGCCTTTGGCAGTGTTGAAAAAGCTACTTTGAAATTGTAGTGTGCCAAGTGACAAGCTACTCATAATTAAACAGAAGTCAAGCTACTCTTTTGAAATATTAGGTAGCTATTGAAGCTATTTTGAGGCTATTTATGGGGAAATATCTATTAATACAGTACCACTCAAAAGGTTAGGGTCAGTAAGACGTAAAGATGCATTAAATTGATCAGAAGTGACATTAAAGATATTTATGATGTTACGAAAATTTTCATTTATAATAAATAAGTTCTTTTTTATTCATCAAAGAATCCTGGGAAAAAATGTATCACTATTTTTGCAGAAATATAAAACAGCAAAATATTAACTGTTTTCAACGCTGATAATAATAAGACACGGTTCTTAAGAACCATATCACCATATTACAATGATTCCTGAAGGATCATGTGACACTGAAAAGTGGAGTAATGATTGCTGAAAAGTCAGCTTTGCATCACAGGAATAAAATACATTTTAAAATACATTACAATAGAAAACTGTTGCATTTACTTTATACAGTAATTTACCGTATTTTTATTAAATAAATGCAAATTGGTGAGCATGCTTCTTGTCACTGTTCAAAAACATTAAAAAAAATGTACAAACTCCCAACTTTTGAACAAATGTATCTAAAAAATGTATCTAAAATTATAATAATTAATTTGTGACATCATTAAACAGATACTCTTAGTTGTCAAACACAACTAATAAAATAAGAAATTGCACTATAACTCCCTACTCCCAATGATTAGATGGCTCTTTTCTTCCAAAATCCCATCCTACAAAGACACCATTGATACAGGAGATATCTATACATAGGCGAAAAAACCCCATTCATCTGATCCAGACAGGTCAACTAGAATTCACTGAATGGTCAACATTTCAGCGGCCCACAGGAATAGCCACTATGGAATCTATGCAAAACAAAAAAGGTCAGGGCAACTAAATTAATGAAACAGATTTTTAAAAACTGCTGTTAAATTTTGTTGCAAAAAAAAGATGTGACGGGTACAGCGATGAATCAAATGAATCAGTGAATAATTTTTGAATCATTTGATTCATATAAACTGTTTAGTTCACTAAAAGGAAACAGAATTCCCAATGCTACATACAAGAGAGGACAGTTTAAGAAAGTGTTTTTGATAATTGCCTCAGCTTGCTTGGCTGTAAAGCTGTGGGTGCAATGCAATGTGACATAAAAAAACAGTGTATTGTCACATTAAACCACTACTCCTAGGAAAGCTTGTTAAAAAAAAAAATTACTGGAAAAGCTACACTGTTATGTAACCAGCAGACTGAACTGTCACACATGCAGTTAAGAAAGATACAGCAGCATCGCTACTTTAAGATAGTTACCAATACTAGAATTACTGTGATGGTACCAGATTTATAATACTGTACATATACCTTGCACTTGTATACGTGCTGCACTGGCGCAGGCACTGAAGAGTCAGCCACGTTTACAGGTTCCATAAAGCAGCTGGGTGCTGGTATTGTTAATGTGAAACACAGATCC
Organism: Tor tambroides; assembly: GCA_021397915.2. NCBI lineage: Eukaryota > Metazoa > Chordata > Actinopteri > Cypriniformes > Cyprinidae > Tor > Tor tambroides. The sequence goes on from JAFVLL020021786.1 coordinate 32,242, forward strand.
ACAACCAGCATGGCATTAACATGGCTTCTGGGACAGGAGTAAAACAGAAAGCAGCACTAGTCTAGTGTACACTCAGCCTGCCATTTATAAATAAATAAATAGAGGCATGAATAAATAATACAAATTATAATAATAATAATAATAATAATAATAATAAATAAAAAGCCAGAGTGCATTCTCGCAAAAGCAAAGTAAGATGCAGAGGTGGTTGACGTGTTGTGATAATTCAGTCTCCAGGTGCCAGGCCATGTGTGTGTGAAGTTATGTTGTATCCACTGTGAACAAAACAGAGGAAGGAGTGCAGAGGAAAGTCTATGTCATTATATGAGGATTTTGAGACTGTAAGGTATAGCGAGGCTAGGCACCCGTGAATATGAAATGTGCTTCTTAACTGAAAGGCTGGCATGACTATATTCCATCAGTATCTCAGGAGACTTCCCAGCTCATCCGCAGTTTGGATCCAGCAGAGCCATCCAGAATATTTTTTCTGTACACTACCGGAAGTAGGTTGGTAAGGTTCAGTTAAGGCTGCATTAATTTGTGAAATATTATTAAAATTTTAATAACTGTTTTCTATTGTAATACATTATAAAATGTAATTTATTCCTGTGATTGCAAATCTGAATTTTCAGCAGTCATCACTCCAGTCTGTTACACGATCCTTCAGAAATCAGTCTAAAATGCTGATGTGGTGCTCAAGAAACATTTCTTATTATCATATTATCATCTCATTATTACCAAAACTTTCAAATAGAACTGTATTATGCATTATCATTTTATTCAAAACCAACTTCCTTCCAATGAATGAGGACTGAAGTTTTAAGACCCAAAAGCACCATAAAAATATAATAAAAGTGGCTCATGACTCATGCTATATTAAGACTTCTAAAGCCATATGACAGAAGTATTAGCAGCCAATTTGTGAAGAAATCATTCAAGATGGATCTTTTTAATGAATCTGCTGATTTAGTTATTAACAAAAAAGTTTAAATGATCCATTCAGGAGTCAGACTTAGAGCCCTGCACGGGCCTCAAAATTAGGTCCTAGGCCGGCTCGTGTCCAACAGCTTTTAGAATTACCGGCCCGAGTCTGACCTGAGCCCGTCTTTTTCCCCCTTCTCCCAAAACAGCTTATACTACCGTTTCAGCTATTAAAATAGTTCAGTTTTGTCTATAATGGCAAAGTGATTATATTTTGTTTCGTTGTTTTATTAAGTTAACTTCTAAAAACGTTTGGAGAATTTTTTTGTTCGTTATACATTTTTGTTTTTTAAAATAGGCTAACGACCAAGAGGCATACAGTAAGCTGATCATAATCTATGTTTGATCAATTTAGCCTTCTCAAATCATCATGACTTGCCTAAAATAAAATCTATAGATATAAAACAGTTCAAGCATATAACAATGTTTAAACGTTAAACCTAGATAAATGTGCCGTGTATCCAATAGTTTGTGCAGAGAGTGGAAGCTAAAGCACAGAGTAATACATCATTCGGAACTGTAAAGGTCTACTTTTATTTGGGTGCGCTCACAATATCAACAAAACGTTGTGCTTTTATAAAATAACGAAAACCTACATGATGCGCTTTCTGCCATCTCGTCTTGAACAGGAACGCGTCATAAAAATGAACCGAAACTCAGCGAATACATGACTCACAGACATGAAAAATATATCTACAGTAAGCTTTAAATTACTACTTAACGAAATAAAACAAATCAAAAACAAAAACTCTTTCATTATAATCATAATCCATAAAGATG
>JAFVLL020021787.1:0-44109 GCA_021397915.2 Tor tambroides
CATTCAACATCAGCTAGACAAAGGAATGCAAAGGAATGGAAAGGTTTTAAAGTTGAAGTATAACACAATGTTGAAGTACACAAAGCTGAAGTACAACAGAATTTGTACAGTATGGCTGTAGCAGTGGTTGCTTTAAATCACTGAATTATATGTCTGCTGTGAAATATCATAAAATTCATGGGTTTTGGAAGTAAAAACTATGAATTATATCATTTACAGTGAAAAACGGCAAAGAGGCATTATTATCAAAAGATATTTCTTTTCATTTTTGTTGTCAGTAATGTACATCAGGGTGTTTTGTGTAACATTTTTGTTTTTCAGGTTATTTAATGAATGTTTATTGCATTCTTTTAGAGTCATATGTGTTATCCTAATAGTATTTTGTCTTTGTGCTTATGATCTTGAGCACCGTCTGTGCTTCCAGTTTTTTACCTTTAATTTAACAGGATTTTACAGTGCTGGACAAAACAATTAATCAAAACACTAATTAATATCTCATGGATAAAAAATGTACAAGAAGAAATCTAGATTACCTAGTTGACCTCATTAGTCAGTTGTTGGATGACTAGTCGACCATCGTGACCTATTGTAACACAAACATCCATGCATGTGTGGGTGACTTGAGTCAAGAAGCCAAACAAGCAGCAATCTAACTAATGAGAAAAATGGAGGCTTGTTTACATAAAATGGGCTTTTCATTTCCATTCAGTTTTCCAGATGTTTCTGTACTCCCTGATGAGCTGGACTAATGATGTCATAATTACAAAAGAATAAAACAAGCCATCTCATATCTCAGCAGTGGAATAAATTTGTAAAACAATTTCATAAGCATTCCCCTCACTATGAATGCTGAGTCTGAAATGTCAGAGGCAATTGCGTCACCCAATGGAATTGCAAAAATAATTATCGTTACCAACAGGTTTCCCAGAACACTCCCTGTACACCATTGGTCAACTAGACAGACAGTCCCCTCCCCCAAACTCACACCATTGGTTGAGTTGATGTTGCTATGTCAGCCTGGGCAGATCAAACAAACAAGACTCAAACAAACAAAGCAATGTTTTGAAAGCAACAGCAGAGTTACAGTGTTTACACTTTTCAGGGGAAATCAGTCCTTCAGTGGCTTACTTATAGCACATTAATCTGGGATATGAGAAAGAATATTAAAATATCACACTTCACCTTTAAAGACATAACTTATTTGTCCACAAGCCCAAATAATCCCCTTGTATACTACGCTAAGCCTCATTGAGTAGGAGGATCCTGCTAATTTCAGGCTTCCTGCTACAAACTAGCTTTAGCTGCAGCAACAGCTTGTGCCCCTGCTGGAGAACTGAGGCACAAGCTCACGGTGAACCTCCCACTCACTTCACACTTAGCAGGGGTTCAGACCTCAGAGCGCGCAACTGCCCTACTGAGCTCCATGACAAGTTCTGCACCAATGAGCTCTTGAGCTCCATCCTCTGCTGTAGAAAGAACATGAACGTGTCAGTGAGGACACTGCGAGGATTATATGTTGTTCAGATTGTAGTTACAAACATGAACTGGGTTTATAGCAATAGTTCACCCAAAAATGAAAATTCTATCATCATTTACTCAAAGTCCAGGTAACCAACACTTAGAAGATCCGAAAAGCTCATAATGGTGTTGTTAAAGCAATCCATTTGAATCAAGTGGTTTAATCCAAGTCTTGTGAATAGATGTGGTGGACAGATTTAATTTAGGCTTTTATTCACAGATTAACATACATGGATCACCTATCACATAGTAAACACGGAAGCTTATGAACAAACCTCATTGGTTCTTGTGCATCACGCTTTCACATTTGAGCTTCCGTATTTACCATATGTGATGTGTTCTATGTATGTGTGTCGTTTGTTTAGATAAATAAAAGCTTAAAGTTAAATCTGTTCATTACATAAAGTGATCATATTTCTTCACAAGACTTAGATTAAACCACTTGATTACTGTAATAATGCCTTTATGACATTTTTTTTGGATCTTCTAAGTTTTGCTTACCCTCACTTTTAATGGAGAGACTTTAACCTTTCAGTTTTCATTAATATCTTGTGTCATCTTGTTTTTCGATTTTTCTTTCTTCATTTTTTTGATCCTAAAAATAGTTTATCCTGCTTTAATTTTCAGAGACAACTCTGTGATTTATAGGCTGACTAACCAGAAGAGTGTAAACAGTGTTTCTTTTTCTTTCTTTTTTTTTTTTTTGGCATTTTAAAAACTTTTCCAAACATTTGCTTGCTCAAACAACATTTGATTCAACCAGTAGAGTGAGTTGTGGGTAGGACTTTTGTTACTGTTGTTTGGGAAGCCTGTTAACCGAAGTTGTGGCTGACTTTTTATGTCAGCATTGTGATGTATATTGGAGTGAAACGAAATTTTGAATATAGGGTGGGGTTTGATTTTAGCACACCTAGCCATCTCTAGCTCACAGCAGACTGATGGTTGGAGGGAAGTGGACAAGGATGTCCTGCCCAAGCCATCACACTGATGTCATCAGGGAGGGAACGGCATTCTAGAGGGGATGCAAATTTTCAGATTTTGGCTAAATTTTATAAAAAAAAATTTCTGTGGATTAAATTGCAGTGAATAATTGTTCACCATGAGACTAGTAATGAGTGCAAACAAAGTAAATGTAAAGCAAACAAAGTAAATTGGTTATAGGGGAGCGCGGGGAACAAAATAATGCGGGGTAAGTTGTAACACACGTGATTTACATATTTCCACACATGCTAGCATAACAAAATTTACAGTATTTACTAGTTACCATATCACCACTATATAGAGAAAAAAGTCCAAAGTGCATTTTGAAATTTGAAAACATTCAAAAATATTTTGAAGATATCGCTGAGCATTTATTTTACCATAGTAAAAGTACATTTCTGGCTTAAGTAAATTTTTCATCTCAGTTTTTATTATTCATTTAAAATGACACAAATCTGCTATTATTTTAATCTCCAATCTGTTATTTATCAGTTTCGATAGTTTTTTAATGCTTCGCTAACTAGCAGAAGACACTAACTGTTTTTAAATTCCAGTTGCGCAGATGGAGCACGTTGTAACACTGTGTTACAATGAGCCCTGCTATTATTAAACTATGATATTCTATGACATTAGTGATGTAATTTACACTATTTAATTAATTTTAATGAGAAACCATGAGAAACAGGTAAATAAAGACTGACAGTCAATGTTTAATTTTCAGAAATTATTATTTCAAGACATGTAAAGCATTTTGGCTCGTTTATGTGGGCTGTCCCAATGTGTTCATTGTTCATTGTGTTCATTGTGTTCAACTCCAAAATCAGATTTCACATCCATTATTTGAGTGTAAATAAAGAAAAACGTATACACTGTAATTATGAAACAAAGCGACATATTTGTACTAGACAAGTGTGAAATTACTGTGGATAAAAAATGATATTCTGAACCCCATGTGGATTTACACAAAATGTTTTACGTTGTGCCCCGTTCTCCCCTAGTTCTTTGTGTGAATGACTCTTTAGAAAATTGCAAATCCGTGCGCTGACATAGCGGTTACCCACGTCAACGTTCAGCTATTCAGATACCCTGGTTCTAATTGTAACACGTGAAAAACAAAGCCAAATGGTCATTATGTTTATAGACCATCTGGTTGACAAGGGGTTGAGACACAGACTATGTCCGAATCCTGGAGCCATATCCGATTCAGATTAGGGCAGGGTTTGATTGTAGCGCACATCCTAGCCATCTCTGGCTCAAAGCAGACTAACGGTCGGAGGGAAGTGGACAAGAATGTTCTGCCCAAGCCACTGGAGAAGGAACGGCATTCTAGAGGGGAAGCAAATTTTCTGATTTTGACTAAATATTATGAACTTTTGGTCACACTTAAGGTCTAATTCTTGCTATTAACAAACCATTAACTACGACTTTTGACTCAATAAACTCGTAATTTGCTGCTTATTAATAGTTAGTAAGGTAGTTGTTAAGTTAAGGTACTGGGTAGGATTAGGGATGTAGAATATAGTCATGCAGAATATGTGCTTTATAAGTACTACCGTAATAAATAGCCAATATGTTAATATCAGTCATGCTAATAAGCAACTAGTTAATAGTGAGAATTGGTCCATAAAGTGTTACCAATTTTTTTTCTGTGGATTAAACTGCAGTAAATAATTGTTCACCATGAGACTAGTAATGAATGCAAACAAAGTAAATGGGGTCCATTTTGATTTCATACCGACTTAAGGCCTGTTCACACCAAGATCTATATCTATAAAGACAACCAAAATGATAACTATATTAGTTATCCACATGGGCGATAACATTGCCTGCATTGCATTGTCGACTACTTTAAATGCTCAAACTCTTTAAAGTCGAATGGATTCTGATTGGCTGTCAGTGTTTGTTATAGTTGGTCTGCTGACAAAAAAAAAAAAAAGAATTCCAAAAGTGCGTCCAACAATATCATTCCTCTGCATTGTTATCTTTGTAGCTGTGATATGGATTTTCCTCATATAATTAGAATGATTATTAAAACTTCTTGGTTATAGTTCTTTGTGTGAACAACTCTTTAGAAAACTGGAATGCCATATGGTGCCATAGCGGTTACACACGTCAACATTCAGCTATTCAGATATCCTGGTTCTAATTGTAACACATTAAAAACAAAGCCAAATGGTCATTATGTTTATGGACCATCTGGTTGACAAGGGGTTGAGACTATGTCCAAATCCTGGAGCATCAAGACACATCCAATTAAGATGTTTTTGCATAAAAATCATCTGACTGGAAGACATTTTTGAAGTCAGCATAGATGTATTATTCCTTGTCTTTGTCATTCTACAATGACACTTTGCAGTCATAGCCGGGCTTGGGTAAAAAAGGGTTAATATAGAGTGCAAATGAAAATGGTTTAAATGAGTCACTGATACCAATGTTTGCTACCAATTATAGACTGTTACAAAAGGTTTGTGGAATTATGCAATTGTGCAAATAAAAATACAATCACAACAGCTTCCTTACTGTTCAGGATATTTTGTTCTAGAAAGAATGATTATGAAGAGCCTAAAGGAAGGGTCTTATCATGCCAACTGCACTCCCAGCAGACAGAGGTTAAGTGTTTTGCTCAGGGGCAAAAAAGGTGTGTGACCACAGGAAGTGATCATTCCTGATTCTAGAGATCTGCCTTTCTGCAGAGTTTAGTTACAATTCTAAATAAATTCACCTGATGGTCTTGCTTAAAAATTGTGAGCAGGTGTTAGAGTGGTTAAGACTAAACAGCAGGAACATCCAGATTTCCAGGATCAGGATGGAGCCCTCCTGACAATAGGTGGAATTTAGGGGTACCGGGGACAATTGCTTTTTAAAGCGCAAAGATGTGAATAATAGAGAAACTTGTGATACATTTTTTGTTATCATATGATGATGCTGAACATGACAAAGTGTGCGAAAAAATTATTTCATTATCATGAGGACAAACATTTACATATTTTCAATAGAAAATGATGCAAAACATTTAATTGTTGGTAAGAAATATTTCAACAAAAAATTGCATGGTCCTTTAAAAAGCTCCATTTGCACACTTCAGAAACAATCCTCACTGCCCTAAGCACAAAAGTAAGGTCATCCTTTGTTCTTGACTTGAATCTGCCACAATTATAAATTTATAATAATTTCTATTTATAATAATAATTATTAATTATTAATTGATTATCTGTTAGGTAAGAAAGGTCAGTGCACCTTAATCTCCATAAAATCTGTTCTAGCCCCTGGAATTACATAATTCTGTTCTTCCACAAAGTCTTATTATGTAAGAATTAGGCATGTGTGTTTGTGCGTGTGCATGTGGGGGGTTCAGACATTAAATATGAATAGAATTTAATATGCAGGCTGCATCGAAAGCAGTTAGGTTGTGTGGTCACATGCTTTGAATGTGTCATTTAGTTGCACTTAACACTTGATTTGATAATTTAACACTTTAAACACTTAATTTATAAAGGAATTACACAAATCCAATTTACTGCTGAATGTTTTACGATTTGCATGATGCACATTCCCCATCCTGCAACTTGGTTGTGGAAGATACAGCAGACTACTGCAATCTGACATAGTTTACTGGAACTTTACAACCTTTACAACTGTGATTCAGACACCTGAATCGACTTTCATATGATGAAATATGCTTGGCTATACCATTTGACTGTTTATATAGTTTTTAACTATTTTTTAACTGTGTGCTGAATTGCTGCTGCCATGATCAATGGAAAATGGCCATAATTACATAATTCTGTTTACCGCCTGCTTTTCTCTGGAAATAACAGCACAGCGTTAACAGCACACTTCAAATACTGCTTAGCTTTGTAAACAGAAAGTTTTTATGCTGAAATAACGTATGCAAAATTGGCAAAACTTGAAATCGCCCCTGAATGCGCAAAAAAAAGTGTCTAAGAATAAAACAATTACCGGTGCAAAGCGGATCTGCTGAATTAGACTGCATTTAGCTTAAGGGAAGAGAAGTTTGCCCCAAATGCAACATTAAATTCCTTTTATTCTTTTATGAGGAATCTAAAAAGGTGACTGTTTCCCTTCAGATTCTGTCTCCGGAGTGACAACCCTGTGGGTCAAGTGGAATAATCCAGAAATCCACTCTACATCAACTAAAAGCCAGGCCCTGCTCTCCTGTGGTGCTGTACATTTCTGTGAGTTCACTGCGGGGCTACTGTTACCCCACCTCTCAGCCTGCAGTGACGGAGGAGCAGGGGCTTGTACTTGTGAGGTCACTCCAGAGTGTTTTCCGATGATGCCCAGACATGCTCTAAACTCCACGTGCTCCAGGCGCAGAAATGTAACACCCTCCGCCTGAGGAACGCCACAAAGTTACAAGTACAGACAGTGGAGGGCTAGTGTATCCATCACTGGGGCCCAAGGCCTAAAAGCAACAGAAATAAACTGCTACCTCTATTCTCAAAGCCAGTTTCCATTCAATCTATAGTACCATCTTTTTGTTAATTTCAGGATCTTCCTTATCCAGTGTCCATAAAATCCACCCAAAAATGAGGGAGAGTAAACACTGGCTGAATTTTTGTTCCCAACCTGTAAGACCTATATTCTTCAATATTTTGAAATGTTTTTGTCTATGTTTTATGAATTTTTAGAAATGACTAATATATTTCACAAACAACAGTTATTTTCTAAGCCTTACACAAACCTAACGCAAGTCAATGTCTTTGGGTAGTAGTATTGTGAAGTCAAACATGGGGCGCTAGTGAGCACACTTCCAAATCATAAAATGACCACTGGGTCACCCAAATGACCTGTTGCACACTTGATGTGAAGTGAAGCCATTAAGGACAGTCATTTTGTGTTCTTAGACTACAGACGGTAGGTAACATCACCATGTTTAAGAACCCAAGCTGAACTGCGCTTGAATAAAGAACCACTTTTGAACCCATCTCTACCACATTCAAACCACCAAAGGGCATGAGAATTCTTTCAGTTTCATCCAAGATATAAACACATGAATAATATCTATGTCAGTCTCTAATTCATGGACAACTGCCAAGGCCGAATAGCTTTTTCAAGGGCGATTTGTGAGGAGAAATGTTTGACGGTGGAGAACGGTAGCAAATACTTTACATCGTCCCTCTGTGAAGTGATGTTATTTGGTAACACAATGTACAACACACACCTGCAACGTTTTTTTGGGATGTCAATACATGGTGACTGGCAGCCTTCTTTCCATAGCCTTAAACATGCCAGTCAGCGCTCAAGCACGCACAGAAACCCGGCAGGAAGGACCTCTGGCGGACATCCAATAAAAAAGCAGTTCTTACTTCCAATTGCAAGTTGTTAAATAGCCTTTCAACACAGCAGTTAAGACAGCATGCAACTGATCTGAATCATTACTACACTGAAGCTTTCACTTAAAACACAGTTCTCTGTTTGTACACAAGCAATTGCCATGAATGTCTATGATACAGAAATTTTTTTTTTTTTAATCTAAAAACAAGCCCTTAGAAATGTACTCTTTGCATTCATATTGGTTTCAATGAACTGACATTTTCAGTGAAATTTTAAATATAATGACTAAAAATGCAATGCCATCAAATAAAAAAGTACACATTTTTTCTTGAATACATGCTAGTATAATCTTAATCATTATTTTCAGATAAGCTTTTAAATATTTTTCAAGGCAAAACTTATTTTTTTGCAAATACCATGAATTACTAAATCATAAAATATATTCATGAACTAATTTATAATAACTACTTTATAATTTATTATAACTAATTTATAATATGTTTATAATATGTTTTTGAGGTGTCACACCACATGACATTTTCCAACCTGAACTAACCCTAACTAATCATAAAACGGTCAAATTATGCTATATTTTAAAGAGAGTTTTCCCTTGACTATCAATCTATCTATTTATCTATCTATCTATCTATCTATCTATATATATGATTAGAATACATGTACGTGTGTTAATTGCATTTTTAATATTTTTATATTTTTAATGTTTTAAAAAATTACTATCATGTCATTAACCCACATTGCACTGGATAAAAACCATGCAGTAATGCTTTATATAAGAGAGCAAATAACTTACCAGGCCATCGCAATTGCTGATAGCCACTGATGTATCCTGCACATTGGTAACATAACCCACATATAAACAGTCACTGGGCAACAAGGGCTCAGAGTGCGTTTGGTTATCGTCCTCAAGCCACTCCACTTTGGCTCCAGGGGCCACGAGCCTGGAATTTAGCCTGAGGCGAAGGTGAAACTCCTGTCCGAAAACAGTGACATTATAAAAGAGTGTCTCCTTGTGCCTCAGGTGGTCCTGCTCTGAGTTCGTCTCCTCATTGGTCTCTCCATGCTGGTTGGCCTGCCTCCTCCTGCGCCGGTGGGACCCCTGCCCACTCAACCGGCTGGCAGAGACGGCGTGGGAGAGGAAGCGTCCGTCTGCATCCACGCTCACCGGCCTCACTAGCCCATACTCCCTCAGGACATGCTGCAGGGAATCTGCCAGGGGCATGCACACAGTTAAACACATTCAAATGTGCACGCACACACACACATGCAAACACAAAGTCAATAGATTTCACAGTGCACACCAGAAGCTTCAGGCAACAGTCAAAACTCCACCAATCTCTAAATCAGCTGCAAGACTTACATTATGCAGACAGTACAGCTGTCCAAACACAGCCAATATTTAAAATGACACCTTTAAAAAGTTACAGATGTAAAGAGTTTTCTTATTATAAGTAAGAAAAATCTATGGAAACATTGCATTGAATAGAATGGGGTAAGTTGTGTCACCTTTTGCTTAAATTGTCCTCTAGGCAAGGAGAAATGAGACACATGTAAATCTAATATATCTAACTATATTTCAGGATGTCTTCTATCACATTTATCATAGAGACATAGAAAAAAAGTGGTCAAAAAAAAAAAAAGTGATACAAGTGTGATACAAGATTGCCCTTGTCATATCAACAGGCCTATTAGGTAAATGCCTGATCAATTTGGATTTTAATGAAAACATTGAACGCAAAACATTAGTTATTTATACAAAGATAATGCTAATTATTATTATTATTATTATTATTACAGAGTTGCATTTTGCTTCACATTATTCTAAGAAAACTATTAATCAGCCATTAATTAAAATAAATTTAAAAAATGCTTAAAACTGGTTAAATTCTTGTTAGAAAAATAGCTTAAAAATCTCCTTTATTGTACTGAACAAACTCTGACCATCACGATTGTGGAGAAATATGAAATACAACAAACTTACTATCACTAGTTCAGTCGGTGACACAACTTAGCCCAAAGCATCTGAAACACCCCACAGAATAAATAAATAAATAAATAAAAGTTTAATTGGCAATTTTCCAAAATGTATATAATTTTTAGACAAATTCTCCTTGAGAGTACATCTGCCATGTAGAACATTCATTTGGTCAAAAACAACAACAACAACAACAAAAACCAACACTTTTCTAATGTGCATCCCTTATCAATCACAGGCAACTGAATAAGACCACTAATACCTATCTATATGGTCACAGGACAAGAACTGTGCAGTTTTTTTAGATTAAGGGGGCGACCCATCTTATCCTATTCTCCTAAACAATGTGTCATGCATTCCTTTCATACTGATGAGAGAAGCAGCAACACATTTGGCTGCTCTGTTTATGCATCCTATGCATAAGTGTCCTTCACTTCATCAGGAAAGAGCAGCTTACAGCAAAGTCAACACTATAATATGATTTGTCTTTTCTAATTTGACTGTAAAATAATGTGAATGGTTCTTCTGTATAATTTACTCTCCTGTGTACTCATCTTGACAGTAATGTCGGCATTTTGCGACAGTATTTCAAGCAGGAGACACTAGATCCATCAGCTGTGTTACATTATTGACAGGTCGCATGGATTTTTGCGCTTCCTTTGAGTTTCACAATAAACGCTACAATCGTAAATATAATAAAATGCATATACTGTATTATGACGTTCTTTTTGCTGTGACAAAAGTTAGAGATCTTTCAGTTTAGATGCCATGAAAACTTCCAGACACTCAAATTCAGGGAAAACGTCGCAGACAGTAAAATTCTTTTACTCTTAAAACTAATTCATCGCTATAAAAGTATAAGTTGATGAAACAGAGAAACTGAGTTGCTGCTTCATAACGCTGAACATTGGAACGGATCCGTATCTCCTGCATAAAGTAACCGTGATCATTATTTCTGACAATATAAACATCTCCACGTACCTACACTGTTGGCGATGTAAAGAGTATCCGTGTGCTGAAAGTGAAGGAAAATAATGAAGAATGCACATCCAGGAGTAACATCCATGGCAGGTCCGCGGAGAGGGGAGAGCGCACGGGCGAAAGGCGGACTTTGAGATCTCAGATAAGCGATCCAGCAGCGAACGCTGCCCCCTCCTTCCCCCCTCCCCTTCCAGACTGACTGCAAAGTGCACTGGGGAAGATAGGCTCTCATTCTCACCCTCCCTGTCCAGCCCCCTCTCCTCCTCCATAGTCCACAGTAAGCGTGAATGCAGATCCTCTCATGACAAGAGAAGACCACCGGCGTGATCGTTCTTCTCATCAAAATAAACAGGGAACACCAGTCTTATGGTTCTTGTGATGCACTGTTATATAAAAACTGCTATGCTCGCTCTACAGAGTCAGAATCAAGTTTATTTATCTAAAAAGTTGAATAAGTTCAATAGACGCACCAAATAACCATATAGCTAATAGACAGCAGAAATACAAGGTGAAGAATACAATATATAAAAGGAAAAAAAGTGTATTATTTGAGTAGGCTATTGTATTAAAGTTGTTGTTGTTTTCCCTAAAGTTTTACACAGAAAGAAATTAATCAATGTAAACTCACATTAGAGGGCAATCATATTTTTCTTTAGTCTTCTAGATTTCAGAATAAGTCGTTTTATTCTACATGGAGCGGGTCGCCCCCTCACGGGCACCGACATGTTTGCATCACATGACCAGTCATGCTACGTAATTGACAGAAAATAATACTTTAAATAATAATAATAATAATACATTATGTTTGACTACAAATCATATGCATAAACGTAGCTTACATCTAAACAAACTAAATCAAAATCCTTCACACTGACCTTTCTGAGCAGACATGATTGAGTTTCATGATTTTAAGAGATGTAGGCACTAAGAAAGCATCAATATAATTAAATATTTGAAAAAGTAACAATGGCTACTTTATGTGGCCATAAATTAAGAAACAGGCTTTTTGCTTGCCTAGTGGTGTACTTAAGGCATCTACTGGCAGGGTAACTGATGAAACTAACCAGCCAAACTCTGACCCATTGATTTGTTTAGCATTTCAGAATGAAAATAATTAAGATGTTCATTTCCTATTAAGAAATTTCAGAATGAGAAGATGAGTACTAGCTAATCTCACTTGTCAAGGAAACAGTAGCATTACATTCATGGAAAAACGACTCTTTTTGTGGTTGAGCTTATGGATGGTATCTTGTAGAAATCATTCTTCATTTCCCCCTTTCTATTTCTTATAACTAAAAATGAGTACATCTGTCATAGTATTTTTAATATCATACATAATATTCTTCTACAGGACCACACAGCCGTTAGAGAAGACGCTTCCTGCTCTGTTATGAAGTTAGTGGATTATTGAAATAAATCACCTGGTGAGATTGGATGCTGGGTTCTTGGAAAAAGAATATCTAATGCATCTCTGTGGCGCAGGAGGAAATGGATCATGTGCCATCTATCTGTCAGCACCTTTACTACTCCAACCACCTCTGTGGGCTAAAGACTCTAAAAGTACAATGACAGGCTTTCAGTGTATTTTAATTAAGCAATAAGGTACTCGAGGCCGTGCTGTATCGTGAATAAATCACGGCTGAAGGGCATTTATTAGAGCACCACGCGCAGCGGATTTATTGCAACGATTTAGCACAGCCTCGAGCTAGTACTAGTTGCTTTTATAAAACGGTTACCACACAATAAAAATATTAAAACCCAAAATGTATGTATTGAAATTTTACTTTTTTGAAGCAAGTTTGTGAAATGCTGTCCTTCCACTAAAAAATAGCTCCTGACAGCAACAGTAAACGGCAAGAGAATGTTCCGAACATGCCTCATCTAATGGTTCTTAAATAAAAACAGAGAATAAGAACTCTTATCATCCGCTGTGTCATTTATTGTATTAACACCAATATGATATTTTCTCACACACATACATCTGCTTATCTCTCAGCATGAGAAATGTCTGTTTTCCGTCTTTTAGTTTTAAAACAGACCGATTCGCGGCACAGCGCGAGTTTACAAGCGTCATTACCATGTAAACTGATGGACATACAGAATCATACCTGAAACAGAAAACTAATAAATTCAGTAATATTCCCTCCTCACTTCGGAAACTGTAGGCTTCCACACAGATGCGCACACACATCAACAAATTCGTGAGAAGCGTTTATTAGACTGGGGAAGGGCGTCGTCTCAAAATTAAAGATGAAAGATGCAACATAACAGCAGCAGGGGTCACTCGTACTTCATTAAATAAATAACAAACAGTTAATTCCGATTTTTTTGATGCTATATTATTGATTGTTTATGTTGCTAAGGGTGTTGCTCAGTGATACACAGAACGGTTGGGTGAAGCGGTCATAGCCGTGCTGTATCGTGAATAAAACACAGCTGCTGACCAATCAGAATCGAGGAATGGAACTAACCGTTTTATAAAGAATGTTGTGCACTGATGATAACATTCAAGGACCCATAGACCCATAGAATGTGATTGTGTAAACTGCTTTTCCCAATTATTTTTTTTTTCTTTGATTACAGAGATGCCCATAGTCAGGGGCGCCGCTACGGATTCTGGGCCCCCTGGACAGCATATTCACTCGGGCCCCTCAGGGGGGGTTGGGGGAGGGGCGGTTGGTGATGTGGGAGGGAAGAACAAGGTGACAAGGTGGCGCGTTCCCGGTAGAGCCCTGCACGACCCGACCCCGTCTTTTTTCCCCCTTCTCCCAAATCAGATTATACTGTTTCAGCTATTAAAATAGTTCAGTTTTGTATGTAATGGCAAAGTGATTATATTTCGTTTCGTTTTTTTATTAAGTTAATTTAGAAAAACGTTTGGAGCATTTTTTTGTTCGTTAAATAAGTTTTTTTCTTTCTTAAAGTAATGACCAAGCGGCCAGCGGCAGACCGGCAGGCTGATCATAGCCATGTTTGATCAATTTAGCCTTCTCAAATCATCAGGACTTGCCTAAAATAAAATCTATAGATATACTAAAACAGTTCAAGCATATAACAATGTTTAAACGTTAAACCTAGATAAATGTGCGCTGCATCAGTAGTTTGGGCGGAGAGTGGAAGCTAAAGCGCAGGACATGGAGGCGCCAGCGCAATCAATTGCATTTTTTTTTAAACAATTTACGCCGTAATTTTTGCTCATGAGAGTAATACATCATTCGTAACTGTAAAGGGTCTACTTTTATTTGTGTGCACTCACAATATCAACAAAACTTTTTATAAAATATATAAAATAATTTTATAAAATAAAGAAAACAATGATGCGCTTTCTGCCGTCTCGTCTTGAACAGGAGCACTTCACAAAAATGAACCCAAAGTCAGACCTCACAGACATGATAAATATATCTAAAGAAAGCTTTAAATTACTACTTAATGAAATAAATCAAATCGAAAACAAAAACTCTTTCATTATAATCCGTGAAGATGCACTTCTCTCTAAAGGCGCGTCTAATGAGGAGATGGCGAGTCAGGATCATCATCTTCATCTTTGCGACACTGACACAGAAAACACTAGTTTATTAATAAATAATTAAAATATCTCCTTACTATTTCCCCCGGACACATTCATGGTAATTACTTTTGCTGGGGCTTTGCAGCAAGCTTCAGTCTATTGCGTGTATTTGAGCGCAGAACTCTTCAGCTGCGCTGACAGCACTCTCTGCTGCTGCTGGACTCTAAACACCGTCGAGCTGCTCTCAGACGCTGCACGGTCTCGTGTTGTTTCCACCAGAGCGGCAATTTTTTTCATCACTAATTGATGGATGTCTAAAATATAAAAATAAGGAGAAGCCTAAAACAGGCTCGAGGCCCAGCCCGCATCTGAACTATGACGTGAAAATTGGCCAGAAGCCCGGCCATAGATGCGTAAAAAAGTCGGGCCCGTTGGGGGTTGAAATGCAGGGCTCTAGCGTTCCTCTCGGTAGAAATCACGTTTCCCCCTCGGGGGGCCCCCCCTATCGTCGGGCCCTTAGAATCGTCCTAACTTTTCCCCCCCTTACGGCGCCCCTGCCCATAGTTACCAAAATATTTTACTAAAATTCATTATTTACCTATGCCCATTTGTTTCTTTTGTGGAACACAAAAGCAGATGCCTTGCAGAATGTTCACACTGCTCTACAATGAAAGTGGACTGCCAAGATCCAAAAAGGAGCAAAACATCATAAAAGTACACTGTAAAAAATCTGTAAAAGTAAGGCACAATTTACTGTATAAATATGAGGGAGTTAGAGGAGTCATTGGGATAATCTGTATTTATTTTTACAGGTGTTTTACCTGCATTTTGTGCTTCATTGCATTGTGTTTTAAGGTTAATGGAAATGTCCATAAAATTACTGGATAATGTCTTGTCAGAAAATTACCAGTACATTTTTTAACTGTGTTTAGGGATACACCCAAAAATGAATTCCATCATAATTCACTCACCCTTATCATTATGTCATTGAGTTTTTATTTGTTCTGCAAACCACAAAAGAAGATATTTTGAAGAATGTTAGTAGTAACTGCTGACATTCTTTATAATGGGATCAATGACACTCTCAACTTTAAAAAACATTAAGTGAAAATATAAATTTATACCTCTTGCCCCATGCTTGCATACTATGTCTATGCAATTCAGGCTATGTCACATGCAGCAATTAACTGTTATTTGCACTGCACTGACATGAGCATTTTATAAAAATGAAATTTACTTACAGAACAAAATGGAAAAGCATTTTGAACCACATACGACTAAAAAAAAAAAAAACTCCACACTAAGAAACTATAAGCTCAGTTAGCAAAAGTCAGCTGTGGTTAACTTTATGACATAATTGCAGAGACCTCAGTTTGTGGGATTTTAAGTGCAGAGCAGAAGACAGGGTTTCTGAGAGGGATGACACTAGGGCAGCTGGGACACCATCCATTACTTATGCTTCGCTGACTGAGGTAAAAGATTGAGGTTGTCACTGTGGTTAAGGCAGACGATGGTTTAATCGTACCTCTACATTCAAACTCCATTGCTCAGCCAGATGGGTCATGCTATCATGCTTTACACTAGGCAATCAACTTACCGCCTATCTTGTAGCTGGCATCCAAAATGTAAACTAGGCACAGAGAGTATACAATTTAAGGATAACTGCATGTAAAAACTGAATAGTAATGCCAAAGTTGATTTTAAAGCTGTTAAAAGTGCAATTTATATTTATGGGGAAGGTCATAGGCCTATCATGGGAATTGTTGAGAGTTTTGTCGTTTGAACTTGTATGATGGGGTCAGATGAGGAAAGGCTACTTGAGTTTTAGTTCACTGAACTAAGAAGTTGCAAAAGAGTGAACGTGAAAGCAGATGGTCATGTATATTAATCCTTGCCTAAATAACACCCTCAGAGGCAATCTGCGAAAGGAAAGGAAAAAAATTTCTCAAAGCAGTTTTAGAATTGGAATACCTCTATATAACTAGCACAAATTAAAAGAAAAAATAAATATGTTTTGTAAACATTCTCCATCATATGTATATATATATATATATATATATATATATATATAAAGAATATTCATGCTGCTCTTAAAATAATAATATATTTAATATTAATATATTTATTAATATATAATTTATTTTTTATATAACTATTAGACTTTTTTCCAAGGGAAAATTTACATGTAACAAAAAAGCATATTCAACACACATTTTTAAATACATTCAACATTTTTTAAATAGAAAATTTCATTTGTAAACACAATATTGTCAGGTGACAATAGACTATTGCTATTCCTTCCCATTTACTGCCCAGTGTGGACAAAAAGATGAGTCAGCAAACTTCATGTAATAGAGCCTGAAGAGAAAAACCAATAGATGCATACTGCAGCTAAACAACCTTTAGATTCATAAACCAACAGATACATACTGCAGCTGGCTTCCGATACAACCTGAAGTCTAAACACGTCCAAAGTCCCTGAGATGTATTGGCTACTTAATTCACATTATGGCCGACGATATTATCACACACCACATGTGCAACAACATGTCCTAATGCATGTATCACACTGTTTGAATCCCTCTCCTGTTCCAGTGCACCCAGCCAAGTCCACCATATGATTCACTCATGTGGATCTGGGAAGAGAAGTACACTTCAGCAAGCTGACAGATATGCTATCTTACTTAGCCTTTGGTTTTAATCGGAGACTGCATGGATAGGGCCCACAGTTGGCAGTTGTAAGCCCTAGAGGGATTTGTTACTGGTTAGTGGCTGTAAAAGAGAGTTGGATCTATGTTGCTGTCACTGCTGGCTCTCAAACTAACCACGGCCGAGCCAGTGTGTCCCGCCAGGACGTGTGTTTCACATTTGTTCCTTCGCTCCCTCTCTCCCCTCTCCTCCTGAAACTCCTTCCGCACAAACTCACGTCACGTGACCTGCTGGGTTAAACGGCTGCTGCTGAGCAGACACATGGATTACATGAACATACACTTAAAGGCATACAAGCGCAGAAATACAAGTACTGACAAGACTTAGCTCATAGTTCACCCAAAAATGAAACTTCTGTCAACATTTATTCACCCTCATGTCATTCTAAAGCCATTCTTCTGAGGAAAACAAAAGATGTCATGAAGAATGTTCATGCTGCTCTCTTCCATAGAATAAAATTGGACAGGGCTGTTAAGATCAACTTTTTAGGGGCATAAAGTCAAGTAATGATACTGTTCTGATATCTTAAGAAGAAATAAGCCTCAAAAGAAAAACTTTTTCTTTTTTTTTTTATTTACTGTTATTACATATTTTCTAATTATATTAATTTCTAATGTTTATTGTATATTGCTAATAATATTATTATTGTAACACTGGTGTAATACTAGTATTTACCTACTTGTTTAGTGCTTCAAAATCATGGCGCCAAAATGTGGGCACAAGCAGAAATAAAACAGGAAATGAGTTTGATCTTTTTAAAAGAATAATTTGTGATATTTGCTTAAAAAAGGAACTATTAGGTGAACTATTCCTTTAAGGAAACAATAAATCTGTTGAGTCCAATGAATATATTATGAACAACTGCTGAAAACTAGGTCACACACCCCAGTAACTTATTTTACACCTCAACACCATGGCAGTGTAGTTTACTGCCATGCCTTTCAGCTGAAACACAAACAGTTTTGATGGATAGACATTTGCATATGAAGAAAAAATTACATCACCATGCATTTCTTACAACTCTTATGAGGGTTTTATAACTCAACAGTGTATTTTTCCATGGCAAACCTGTTTTGCTTTCACTTTGTTGAAGGAGTCATGATTTTATACAGTGGCTCAACCCACAAGAAGACTTTATTGAAAGATTTTGGTTGGAGACCTTCAAGAGTCAAGAGAAGGGTCTCTGAGCTGCTTGATTTACGAATGACATTTACAGGACCAGAAAGAAAACAGAAAGGACCAGTAAAGGGAGCAGTCTGGCACTGTTATGAAAGTTGTTGTTCAGTTTTCTTAAACACACAATCTTGTACAAACCTATAAGCCTGTTTCGACGCACATTTTCTTATTCTTAAAGGCGCACTCAGTATTCTCAGTATTTTTTTTTATCAAGCTGACAGTTGTCTTGGACACATACTGACACCTAGTGGTGTGGATGAACCATAATGCAAACACAAACTTCAGCTACTCACTTTTCACAGTTGAACATGGTTAATTTATTCTGTCAGCAAAAGTGACCAATAAAGGGATTTAACGGTGGTAAAAACAAACAGTATTTGACTGATCACGTGATCTCAAAATGGTTGCTCACATGAGGCGAGCTTCTCTCTGTAAAATAAAACAGTGTTTATTCGACCACTCATATGACTGCACATATGCACATAGCACACACAATTTCGCCCAATCTCTTGTTAATCTTCTTGAGTACCTATGTTGTTGTTGTTGTTGTTGCGTGACGTAGCAGTGTCTAACTAGGGTCGAGGCATGGGGTGATGACATCCTTGTTTCAAAAAACATACGGATTGACACGAAAACGCAAAGCTGTCGTTTTCAGATTTTTCCACTTTGGGTCCTGATTTAAAAAAAATAGCGTTGTCAGGCTCCCAAAACGCTGGATCCATCTGGACGAAGCGGCAATATGATTACGTATACAGCTAAATGCGTCTCAGTGTGTACGGGGCCTTACTTACCGCTTGCAGTTCTGAATAACAACTGGGATCTTTTATCGCTGGAAGCACTCCATCTTTCAGTATCAAACGATGTGCAAATCCAACGTCTACCTGGGCCTTGTTTATAAAACATTCATCACCGAAATGACAGGAACAAACAAACACACTTGCGAAACCCTGTTGCCGCCCTGGAAAAAACAAACTGCATCCACTGTTCACGTAACGCTGGGTTTTTTGGGAATCTGAACAAGCTTATCTTTCCCTTACAACCAAAAACACACTTCTTTGGAGACATTCTTCTCGAGCAAGTCCTGTGCAGCACTGCAGCACTGCTAATGAACCGGAACTCTCGCCCATAGGCTTACTTCCGCGTCGAAGAAAAAGGTGGATGAAAAATATGTCCAAATCTTTTTTTTGAAACATTGGCCATGTTTAGCATGAGAATCCAACTCTTTAACAGTGTAAATACAGTCAAACCAAAATTTATTCAGACACCTTCAACATTTCTCACATTATCACAGTTTATTCACTATAGTTTAGAAAATGGTAATAAAATATGACAAGAATGCATGACATGACAGAATGCATGAAATAGCATTAGACACCCCCCCCCCCCTTTAAGTGTAAAACTTTTTAATAACAAAAAATATTGAGTACACATTTAACAAGCAGAAACAAACATGTCAAAATATTAGGCCCGTTTTATCTGCGTCATCAGTTTGTGAGATCACACGGCTGAGTTG
The DNA here is from genome assembly GCA_021397915.2 of Tor tambroides. Classification (NCBI taxonomy): domain Eukaryota; kingdom Metazoa; phylum Chordata; class Actinopteri; order Cypriniformes; family Cyprinidae; genus Tor; species Tor tambroides. Next base: position 19,678 of record JAFVLL020021787.1, read on the forward strand.
ACTGTGAAAAATATGGCGAGGGATTTTCAAGGAATGCATCTAACACATTAGCAGGTACATTATTCTCTCAAGCACTGGAGACAAAGAGCCGACTGCACCTCGATAGTGATATCCCGAGTGGGTTCAGGTGAAGGTTATTCCTTTCTGCTGTTTAATGGAGGAAGATTGGGAGAGCTCCCTGCTGAAGCACACACTAAACCCACTGAGCAGCCATATGCCAGATCAGCAGTGCACACTACGGTCCGGGAGGACCTCAAGGTCTTCTGGATCTTCTCCTGCACTGACTTATACAGAACTGTGGGGCTAAAGCATGAGTGGGCTGTATGAGACAGGCCTGTGACAGCAGCCAGCAGAATCTGCCTCGAAACTGGATCAGGAAGCCTGTCACCGTGGTTACACACAGCGACACTGGCGCTCCTCATTAGAGGGTGTTTCATAGACAAGGTGTCTCCTGCAGGAAACACATCCTCCTCTAAATCGACTATTTCAATGTGCACTCACAGCACAGAGGAAATAGGAAAAGGATTCACATTAGAAGACAACAGATTTACTTTTGCACAATGATTGTCAAAAATGAAGGGCGTTTTTCAGGAATATGGTACACTGAAAAAATTCACTCAGAAATTGTTAAGTTTCACACAATTACAAAGAAATTGGCAAGTAACACTAAACTGAAAATGAAATTTGAAGTTGAAAGACTACATTATCATTTTCTTGTAAAACACAATGCAATAGTAAACTTTAAAAAAAATCTTTAAAAAATGTTTAGGGCGTAAAAATTGATTACTATAAGCGCAAATCCATTGCTTTTCTTTATTTATTTACCTAGCATGAAAAAGCTTAAACACATTAATAGAACAGTGTCTATCTGTCAAATATCTATTGATATTCATTGTAGTAAAAAGGTTTGTTGGTATGAGTAGGTTTAAGCGTGGGTTAAGGTGAAAGGAATTGGTCAAGAGTGTAATTATAAATGTAATTTAATTACAGATGTAATTACATGCGGGTATTATTCAAAATATAAGTACAATGTAAAAACATGTATGTATACAATAATTGCATTGTATCAAATGATTAATTTAAATGTAAGTACATAGTAGTTAAGGCCACTTAAAGTGGGATGAAAATATTATGAAATCATTATAATTAACAAAACCATATTTCACATTCTGCAACCCTGTTACGACATAATTTCCCCAAAATGTTAATTTCCCTAAAATTTATTGTAATAAAAAAGATCAAATAAATATCATCATCATATACATTTTATTGTGACTTTTTCTATATATTTTCTTTTCATTATCATATAACGTGTGTCTAGTTACAAAAAAAAAAAATCAATATTATAATGGTAATGTAATATTGGCGTTATGAAAACAAAATCAAAAGGTTTAATGTGATTTTAGACATGTCCCATAATTCAACAACTGGGCTGCATGAATTGCAAAACTTATAAAACTAATAGAAAATAAAACAGTTTATATAATATTTAGGTTGACGAACAGCATTTTATAAAGGTTAGGTACCTCTTCTCGTTGACCATTTGCAAATTAAGTAATTTAAAATATAAAGTTTCTAAGAGTTTCAGGCCCTATTTCATACACTTCACTGAACGTGCCAAGGATTACATCGCTCTGAAACGTGCCAAAAACTATGTACTTGTAAAAAGCCTTTCCTTTCCTTTGTAACATCCCCACAATGTGAATATGAACTGAATAACAGACTGTGCACCAAACAAGATTGCGAGGTTTAATCCCTCTGTTTAACCAGAAGCAGCCTCTACTGCTGGCTCTCTCCACAATGTGCACCACATCTTCTGCTTTCAATTCCATGATCAAAGGCATTGAAACACTGGACAGGAAAGAAATGAAATGGAATAGAGGGGAAATCTTCCAAAAAACGACTTAAAGAATTGAAATTCCCTGGTGTTTTAGGAACAGTTTGTTTTTGACTGCTCGGTAAATCTGGTGAGCGTCTCCACAATGCTCAGCGCCACAACATAAATTACCGTCTCATTTTTTGTCCAATAAAAGAAATCAAAAGTCTTCACTGATGCATTAAATCACAGGGCAGCTTGCTGACCTGATTCCTTGTTTTAATACCTTATTTTGATAATTTCTGGTTCACAGCTTTCAGGTTCTTGGTTTCATCAAATTGTCTTTCAAAGAGCTTATTCTTAAATTGGGCTTGACAACAGCACGTTCCCCATAAACTCCCTGTAAACATTGAACTTAAAAAAAAAATCACCCACTCAGAATGTGTTTTCTTTCTTATTACTTTATCACCAAGAGAAGCTCTTTTTTATGGTGACTTATATTTCACTGAGCCCTGATGGTGTGGACAATCTAGGGCCAAACTTTGCAAGCCTAATATATGGGCAGTAAAGCAAAACTCTCCACCTTTTATTTCTCCAGATGGTCAAAAAGCATGCAGAATTGCTTAAGGATGTGTGTCATAGACATCAAAGCTTATACAAAAGGCTCTGGACAAACATTTAGCTGCATTTAGAATATTACAAACATGTCGCCACATGCAAACATAGTATAAACTCTGCTTTTCCTTTCAAGAGAATTGAGGTAATGCACTGATTTTTCTATATTTAAAATTTTGAGCTCAAGTGAGAAAAAAAAAGCTCTTTCAAAACCAAAGCACGTTCCCTTACGAGCAGATTCTGGTAAACAATAAGAAATTCCCATCTGCTCAGTCATGTTTGCTGTGCCTTCTCACCTCGCACTCCTCCCTGCACTTTTGCAAGCTGCCTGTTCTGTTAACTTCACTTCAGACTGCTGAGCTCAGCATTTCCCCACGGATTCAGCAGCGGCAGCCTGGAACTGCTGTCACCCTGCATCTCCTCATCCTACCTGTACCTGCACCTCCAGCTGAGCCTCGCTCCCCCGCTAACAAACATCAGTGTCCTTGATGTCCCGCCGACACTGTGGCAGAGACAAATGCCTCTCCCTGGCTCTAGATGCTGCAGTTTAGCTTCGGTCCTCTAAATCTCTCAACTCGGAGCGTGGCTTCAACAACTCAATTTGAGGGGGTTCAACTTAAATAACTCTTTGGCGTAGTGCGGGTCCTTGTGAGCCTCAGATGGATGATGGGGAGAATTTGAAGTGACAAAAGTAAGGAAGCAACTCACAGGGTGACAAGTAATCAATCGGGTTTGTTAGGTAAAGAGCAAAGGGGTTCTCTGCAAAATGAACTTTTCTGCTTTTAGCAAAAAGGGAAAGAAAGCAGGTGACATTGTGAGCGGAGCACAACTCAGGGGAGTGTAGAGGATGCATTTGGGAGCTGTCTGCAGACATTTACATCAAATCAACCTCACTGAGGTGACTGCAGTCAGGACCCATCTGTGAGTGTTAGTGTGTGTGTGTGTGTGGTAGCACTTCTCTTAGAGCACTGATATTTGCACTACCACTGAAAATAACAATGTAATCTGCAACTGGGATGTGAGATGGTGAATTACTCTGTGAGGAGTTAAACAATCCATGCAATCAAAATAAGAATCGTGTGGCTTTTAACCTATCTCTGTGAGCTTTAAAGCAATAGTTCACCCAGAAATTAAAAACTGCTGTTAATTTAGAACAGTTAAGAAGATTTTGAGCTGAATTCATGGCCTATTGTGATTCATAAAATGCAAGTCCACTGCTACTGCCACTTTAAAGGTATAGTTCACCTAAAAATGAAAATTGTCTCATTAATTACTCACCCTCATGTTGTTCCAAACCCGTAAGACCTTTGTTCATCTTTAGAACACAAATTAAGATATTTTTGATTCAATCCGAGAGCTTTTCCTTGAGCCTGGTAGTACTGTTGCTGTCTACGGAGGGCCAGAAAGCACTCAGATTTCATCAAAAATATCTTAATTTGTGTTCCGAAGATGAACGAAGGTCTTACTGGTTTGGAACAACATGAGGGTGAGTAATTAATGACAGAATTTTCATTTTTGGGTGAACTATCCCTTTAAGAGTCAAAAAAGCATATACAGGCACTACAAAATTAATGGCTCCTGACGATATATTTAGGTCTTATGAAGCAAAATAATCCGCCTGTGCAACAAACTGAACATTATTTACAACATTATAATCCATAGACTCAAGCAAACAGTCCTGAACGCTTTCACAAGACTCTAGAGGTGAGTTTCCTGTTGCATAATGATGTATATACAACTTCATAAGACCTCAATATATATCGTCAGGAGCCACAGGTATTTTGTGGTGACCGTAAATGCTTTTTTGACTCTCAAAGTGACAGTAGCCATATGGGTATTTTATGAATCACCAAGGACCATGGATTCAGCTAAAATTTTTTACTGTTCTACTGAAGAAAAACAGTCATCTACATCTTGAATGGCCTGAAGGTGAGTAAATTAACAGACACATCAATGTATCCACCATGGTCAAACTTTCAAATGCTGTCGTCAATGAGTTTTCCAACATGCCACAACATTGTGCAGCCTCCTGTTGTAAAAATAAACCACAACAATTAGTGTTAAATTCCCACTGAAATAGAGTAACGTTTCCCAGTTGAGAATGATTATAATCGGTTCTCTTCTTTCATTAGAAGCTAAGAGCAATTTGCTAAGGTTCTCTTATAATAAGCAATATTCATAGAAGCTTCAACAAATATTTTTAGCACCTGCAGAATTCTAACGTTAATGATAAACCAAATCTTATGAGAATCATCTGCTGATGTCTACTGTAGATATATTCATACATGTGAATAACTATGGTTGCAGATGCAGTCAATTTGCTCTCAAGTGCTCATGAACCGGCTTTGAACAGTGCTCTGCTGCAGATGTGACGTCAAAACCCGGAAGACTAATTTGCCACGGCTTCCATCAAGATTTTTCTGTGGGTTTTTATAATGGGGGTTTTCAATTAATGAGTAAGGTCAGATTAACTTGACGATACTTGAATTACACTCACCCTTACCGAAAATGCAGCAGTTAAGTTTATTAGAACATGTTTCTAAAAAGTAATTACATATGAATGTTTTGGATAAAAAAAAAGTCAAAGTACTATCAAGTTATGTTAACCACAGACCTTATTTTACTCATGAATTGAAAAACCCATTATAAAATCCCATAGGAAAATCTTTAGGAAACCAGTGGTGAATTAGTCTTCCAGGTTTTGACGTCATGGCTACAGCACTCTATAGCTCTATAAACTGCACTAGTCAAGCTTCTTATCCTCTTGCATTCCTCTTAAAGGCACACGCTGCTTGAAAGAATTGTGGATATACCACCAAAATCATTACATAAACGGCACCACATGTATTTGATAACCAGCATGTCTTTGAACGTCAAATAACAACATCTGAAATCTGTTAAAATATGAAATCCTGAAATACAAAGATGCACATGTATTACCAGCAACTCATTCAGAACCTCAGGATACTTGATTTATTCATTTACGAAACCCACTGAACAATTTATGAGCCTTAGAGGACGAAAAGCAGAGGACCGTGAGCTTCCATTTTCCATGGAGCAAAATCTATTTTCGGCTATAAACGTGCTTCAAACTACATTTATAATATTATACAAGTGTTCAACCGTTTTAATTACTTAACCAACCCCAGTCATCAAATGTCTTTTTGAGAAAACAAAATTGTAAAACTAACAATAAAAAAATAATAAAAAATGTGACAAAGTCCTTATTAAAAAAAATAAATAAAATAAAATAAAATAAAATAAAATAAATCTAAATCCAGAGAAGTGCTTTAGCCGCAAGGAGTTTTTTCCTTCTTCACTCAGGACTTGTGGAGGCCATGTGCTTCACATTAGGATGGACATTATGCTTGTTGAGCAGCCCTTAAACTTGACACCAGATGGTGTACCTAGTGGCCTACAACCTTTACTGTTCCTACGGTCAAAATATTAACTGATTGTGTACCAATACAGTTTTGCCTTAAGTATAGTCTTTGCAGAATCTGTTATTTATTTATTTTTGTGCACATTACTCTTTATTCTTAATCTGTATTTGCTCTTTGAAAAGGGGGGGGGGGGGGGGGGGTTTGGGGTGTATATCAAAATATATCAAGTTGATTGATATTGAGGCTTGTATTAACTGATTGTGTGCCAATATACAGTTCTGCCATAAGAATACTTACTCTGTTATGATCATTTTTAATTAAAGCAAACATAAGTGTCTGTGTGTACAGTACTGCCTTGTTTAAATTAACAGAAATATAACTATTTATATAATATTTCCATACATTCAACCGTTTTCTGAATTTACACAAATTACAGTGCAAAATCATTTTCTTAAGTACTTTGTCTTGTTTTACAGTAGAAGTAATAATAATAATAATAATAATAACAACAAAAATATCAAAATTGACAATGTCTTGTTTTTTAAGAATGTATCGAACTCAGTTTATGCATTTTTTCTTAATAGAATATTACTGCTTACTCACAAACATCTTTGCTAAATTACATAATCTCTATGAAAGTAATGTAAATAACAAACTTCCACCAGAACTAGACATGACCTTTCTGCCCTTTGGTATTTTCACTTGTCAAACAGAAGCAAAGCGAGCTTGGCATCCATTTTTATACACTTTGAAACTCTCAACTCCCTCCAGCGATCAAATCCTTTGCCAGTGTTTACTCTCATTTTGTTCTGTCGCTTTTTGGTCTCCTTTTCCTCTTCCTTTTTTTTTTTTAGAACGTTTGGCTGTGTACCAGTATGTACCAATAAGTACATATCACTGCAGTGTCCAGCAGAAATGAGGCGGTAAAACATCGAGCACTTGTAATCATTTTTGTACACAGTTATGATACAGCTCCATATGTTTCGCTTTCCAGACAACAAGGTTGCTCAGCAGCTCAGCCAGCACAGAACTGGACTTAAGATACGGAATCCTTGGGTACGAATCTCATCAAAAACATGACTCACGATGAACCAGCTGAAAGATAAGAGATCGAAAAACAAGCTAAAACGGCATGCTTACGATTACGTTTTTACGCCACATTCCGCTTTTGTTCATTTCAAGTCAGAACTGTGGTGACATGTACAAAACCAACGTCACGTAAAACCATAAGTAAAAACAAAAAATCATATGTACGTTCATCTGTTCCAGGGTAAAAAAAAAAACTAACACTCTTTTAGTGCCACCCAGTGGACATTTCACATCGAATGTGTCAAAACGTAACGTTACATAGCGGTACGTATTTCGCATCATGCGAAAAAGTTACCAGAGGTACGTTTTCGTCATGAGACCAGGTTGAAACATTTCGCACAGAGAGGCAAGTGCGATCTTAGTGTGATACCTATCAAGGAGTACAATTCTTTTTTGCATACTATTTATTAAAATTTTGCTTACAGCATGTTTAGTTAAGTGAGACTTGGATTACCCTCTGTGTTCAAAGAAGTGTTAATTTAGTGGATCAACTGAATTTACTGTAGTTGATATTGGCCTTTAATTATCTTTGCTACTGGTAGAAACATCATATGACTGCTGATCAGAGTATTAATGGTTCTGTAGCATATCCACTAAACCTATCAGACTGATAGGCCTAATATTAGTATGAATACATTTTTTTCCTAATAATATAAGGGCCAGAGAAGCAGATGGAGCTCACTGTGTCATTAGAGTCACAAAACCTGATGAAATTACAAATTATAGACCTCCTTGGGATAGACAGGCCCAGGCATGGATGTGTATTCGGTAAAAATGATTCTGCTGGCAGCGGACCAGATAATTTAAAATGTAGTTTTAGGATCAGCATTAAGGCCCTCGGTGTAAAGCCAAGCGAATTCTAAAGCGATCATACCTCAAAAAGTGGCCGTCCCATGAGATTGTGTCTGAAAAAGTTTTTTTAGCAGGGATCATTGCTTTGGGTCGTTATAACCAACATACAGACTTACAGAGAGAATTTAGAAAGATTCCCTACGGCCCAAACCTTGAAATGAAACTTCAAAAGTAATGAAGTCTATCTAAGGATAAACCCAACCTGTAAACAACTTCAGCTTTAAGGCAGCAAAATTACATAGTGACATTCTAACAGTCTACTGTGGATTTTCTGTGCTGAGAAACACCATCATCAGCTGGACCAAACACTCATTCAGCAATATCAGTATCTGTCTGTCTGTCTATCTATCTGTTTTTTAATCAATGTCTGTCTGTCTGTCTATCTATCTATCTATCTTTTTAATCAATGTCTATCTATCTATCTGTCTTATCTATCTTTAATCAATGTCTATCTGTTTTTTAATCAATGTCTGTCTGTCTGTCTGTCTATCTAAATCTCTTCATCTATCTATCTATCTATCTATCTATCTATCTATCTATCTATCTGTTTTTTAATCAATGTCTATCTATCTTTAATCAATGTCTATCTGTTTTTTAATCAATGTCTGTCTGTCTGTGTCTAAATCTCTTCATCCATCTATCTATCTATCTATCTTAATCTCATCTATCTATCTATCTGTTTTTTAATCAATGTCTGTCTGTCTATCTATTTTTAATCAGTCATCTGTTTTTTAATCAATGTCTGTCTGTCTATCTATTTTTAATCAGTCATCTGTTTTTTAATCAATGTCTGTCTATCTATCTTAATCTCTTCATCTATCTATCTATCTATCTAATCAATGTCTATCTATCTCTTTTTAATCAATGTCTGTCTAAATCTCTTCATCTATCTATCTTAATCTCATCTATCTATCTATCTATCTATCTATCTGTTTTTTAATCCATGTCATCTGTTTTTAATCAATGTCTGTCTATCTATCTATCTAATCAATGTCTATCTATCTGTTTTTTAATCAACGTCTGTCTGTCTGTCTGTCTATCTTAATCTATCTATCTATCTATCTATCTGTTTTTTAATCCATGTCATGTTTTTTAATCAATGTCTGTCTATCTTAATCTCTTCATCTATCTATCTATCTAATCAATGTCTATCTATCTGTTTTTTAATCATCGTCTATCTATATTTTTAATCAATGTCATCTGTTTTTTAATCAATGTCTGTCTATCTAATCAATGTCTATCTATCTGTTTTTTAATCAACGTCTGTCTGTCTATCTATATTTTTAATCAATGTCATCTGTTTTTCAATCAACGTCTGTCTGTCTATCTTAATCTCTTCATCTATCTATCTATCTATCTATCTATCTGTTTTTTAATCAATGTCATCTGTTTTTTAATCAATGTCTGTCTATCTAATCAATGTCTATCTATCTGTTTTTTAATCAACGTCTGTCTGTCTATCTATATTTTTAATCAATGTCATCTGTTTTTTAATCAACGTCTGTCTGTCTGTCTGTCTATCTTAATCTCTTCATCTATCTATCTATCTATCTATCTATCTATCTCTGTTTTTTAATCAATGTCTATCTATCTTTAATCAATGTCTACCTGTTTTTTAATCAATGTCTGTCTATCTAAATCTCTTCATCCATCTATCTTAATCTCATCTATCTATCTATCTATCTATCTATCTATCTATCTATCTGTTTTTTAATCAATGTCTGTCTGTCTATCTATTTTTAATCAATGTCATCTGTTTTTTAATCAATGTCTGTCTATCTATCTATCTCTTTTTAATCAATGTCTGTCTAAATCTCTTCATCTATCTATCTTAATCTCATCTATCTATCTATCTGTTTTTTAAATCCATGTCATCTGTTTTTAATCAATGTCTGTCTATCTATCTAATCAATGTCTATCTATCTGTTTTTTAATCAACGTCTGTCTGTCTATCTATATTTTTAATCAATGTCATCTGTTTTTTAATCAATGTCTGTCTATCTAATCAATGTCTATCTATCTCTTTTTAATCAATGTCTGTCTGTCTAAATCTCTTCATCTATCTTAATCTCATCTATCTATCTATCTATCTATCTCTGTTTTTTAATCCATGTCATCTGTTTTTAATCAATGTCTATCTGTCTGTCTGTCTCTCTTTTTAATCAATGTCTATCTATGTCTCTCTTAATCTCTTCATCTATCTTAATGTCTATCAAATCTATCTATCTATTTTTTAATCAATGTCTATCTGTTTTTAATCAATGTCTGTCTATCTGTCTGTCCATCCGTCCAATCAACATCTATCTTAATCTCTTCATCTATCCATCCATCTATCTTAAACTCTTCATATATCTATATTTTTATCTATCTATGAATTTTTGTCTGTATATTTAATGTGTAACATTTGTATCCAGGTAATTGTCTGGAGTTTAATTTTTTCTTACTGTCCCGACACAGGTCAAGAGAAGATACTGCTTTGATATTTTCCACATTGTGCATATGGTTATGATTATGTATCTCAGGTTCTCAGTGATACATAATTTGCAGCACTTAGCTGTCTTATTGACAAAGTTTAAACAAATTATGACTGACATGACTTATTCATCTCAGTGCTGCAGATGTTTGCCGCATTGCTACCCAAGACTGACTGTTTATGCTCCCTGTGATGATCGTTTTGCAGGAGGGTTTGTCTCCATGGTAATTGCATTAAATCACAATGGAACTGCGGGGAAATGTCTGTTTACACATTCATACAGACTGTCAATTTGAGGGTTTTGTAGACAATAATACATATTCATCTGTGTCTGGTAAAAACACACTGTAATCTTACGAAAGTTTGAAAGCTCATAGGGTAATTTTTGTCATTTCTCTATAGTGTCATGTGGTTGTGTTTTTATACCTAGAGCTTTTTCACATTCATATAGAATTCTTGCCAAGCTTACAGATAGAAGAAAAAAAAAAACAACATGATCAGTGCTGTGAAACATGCACTCCATCTACTGGGTGAACCACATCAGGGCAGACAAAACTAGCAGTCTGGGGAAAAACAAAGTAGGTTAAGAAACAGCTGAAGCATGTCATTTTACCATCTTGTAATCTCCTGTTCCAGCTTAATAAGCAGAAACAACTATAAGAGACATTTGTAGGCTGATTTCCCTTAAAACTGCACAAACAATAACGACTGTGTACTACCAAAATATTGCTGTTTGAGCATCCAGGCAGACATAGCAACAGAAGCTAAACCAATGCCATGAGTTTGGAGATTTGGCTATCTGTTCATTCAAACAACTGCAGATACACAGAAAACCTGTTAAAAATAAGTTTATAACTTTTGTGGGACTTAAGGTAGAGTTCACCCAAAAATGAAAATTCTGCCATTAATTACTCACCCTCATGTCGTTCCAAACCCGTAAGACCTTCTTTCATCTTCAGAACACAAATTAAGATATTTTGATGAAATTTAAGAGCTCTCGTACCACAACACATGCGTGATGCTGCGGACATAGAACACGCATGCGCTGCGCCTTGTTTACGAGCAGAAGAAATGTACACGCATATGTCGTGTCACTCTCAATAAAGGTGGAAGACTGTCCCAAGAGAGAAGAAATCGTTGAATAAAGGTCGTTATTTTTGTTTTCTTTGCGTACAAAAAGCATTCTCGTGGCTTCATGAAATTACGGTTGAACCTCTGACGTCACATGGACTATTTTAACAATGTCCTTACTACGTTCCTGTGCCTTGACTATGGTACTACCCTTGCTGTCTATGCAGGGTCAGAAAGCTCTCGAATTATCAAAAATATCTTGATTTGTTCCAAAGATGAACAAAAGTCTTACAGCTTTAGAACGACATGAGTAATTAATGACAATTTGTTTTTTTGGGTGAACTCGCTCTTTAACACTGACAAAATCAACTCCAAAGACTTCTGTAGCCTACATGATGTACATTAACTTTTAAAACAAACTAAGAATGAACACAGAACACCAAGGCTGAAACAGATATAGAATTTATTTAACCATGAGTAGGAAAAAAAATAAAATAAAAAAAAATACATGTGTAAAGGAAACAAGCTGACCCTGTTATAAACACATCACTACTCAGAGAACCAAGAGAACTGGAGAAACAGTGAAATCCAAAATGCCTTGTTTACCATTAGGTTTTTATCCCAACACTTAATATTGAATTAAAAACAGCTGCCATTTGATTTTTTTTAATATCTATATTCTTTTCCTAATATAATATATATATATATATATGCAACATTTATTTTATTTATTTTTTTTTAAACATTGTGCAAGTGTTATGCTGGTATTCCATAAATGGTAAACAAGAGTTGGTCCAGTGCATTATATAGTGACTTTACCTAAATACTTATTGACTTTCAGCTGATTCAACCACAATCCTGACCATTGAACTACTACCCCTACTGACAGAGAAAAGTCAACTATGAAACAGGAAAAGGAAATGAAAATGGTAAAGCCAGAAACATCTGCTCGAGTGGATCCGAAAAGGGGGGGGGGGGGGGGGGGGGGTGGCTTATAGTCATTATTGCCAAATTGAGCATGTTGACGATTAGCATTACGCTGTTTTTGCTTGTCGTGCACAAGACACCAACTGAAACCATTGTCTTTGACCCAAAGGAAACATAAAAGCCTCTAAACAACGATATGGCGATGGCAACAATATCTAAACATTTATTAGAAGTGACTTTTTCGGAGGTCAGTGACACTGAGGGACGCACAGAACACAAGGAAGGAGAACAAGAACACTTGCTAATCTAAAAGATGTCTCTTCATCTCATCTACCCTTAACCTTACTTTCTTCTGGAGATCAATAGCAAGAAAACACCTAAGAAAGGAAAAAAAACAGGAAAGAGAGAGAGAAAAAAAAAAAAAGTGTTTGCTATGCTTACCACAACCCAACGTATTTGTACGCTTTAAACTAACTGGTGAAATGCCACAAAGTTCAGGGTCAAAGTTGAAATTGTTTGGTGACAAAATGACAGCTCTTTATTTCTCTGTGACTCTACGATTTCATTGACGCATTTTTTTTTCTTAAAAGTATCTCGAAGTGAAGGTTAGCAACAATATAAATCTATAATTCAGTGTGCCAACATTTTTACAAAAAATTTGGTTTTGAGTATTACAAAACAAAAGCAAAATGAAAATGACAAACTATTAGATATATAATACACACAACACAATTCATGTCAAAGAAAGGAAACGTGATACATTTATTCACACTTTACAAAAATCTTTTTACTACAACACCATCAGCAACCCAATATAACCAGACAAGTTGCTTTCAATTAAAAACAACCAGAAGAAAAACTGACTGAGATAATGTGAGGAATAAAAAGGGACATCAAAAGGGGAACTATAAGATGGTCCTCCCCAGTTCATCTATTTACTCTTGCTTAATAAAAGTCTTTAAAATTGACCTCTGCCTCATGGCAAAAGTATGTTTTCACTTAAAAAAAAAAAAAAAAAAAAGCAATGAGTAGCTGCACCAGTGATCTACAAGAAGTGCTTGTCAATCCATTTGACTTTTAAAACATGACAAATTCAAGAGGGAGGGGGAAACAAAAATTGGCTTCGCGGGCACGCGGCAATAAACGACGATGCCACCGTAGACAAAGTTAAAAATCAGACCGCGCTACAGTAACAGTACTCTGGCCTTGCATTTAGAGCAGAAAACAGACAAACATGTATGTTTTCAACAGGTCAGAGAACAGGCTTTACAGTAGTAAATCGAGCTTTATGGCCGTGTGGCAGAATGCATTGGATGGCACGACACGAGGAGATAACTGATCTAGCAGGAAGTGGAATACAGAACGAGATCCTAACAAAGAGAAAATGCACAAGCAAAATATACGGTTAAAGTGAATTGCCTGAGTCCAGAGGGAGGAACTGGCAGTAAATAGAGAATTCAAATGGGTAGAAGAAGAAAAAAAAAAAAAAAAGAAAAAGAGGAACTATGGGAGAATGATAGGATTTCTCTAAATCACGAGCGCAGATCAGCACAGCAGAAACTCACTTTACTCGACTTTGTAGACACCCAAAAAGATCAGAGGAATAAGATATTCGATAGCGAATACAAAAACCCCCCCAACAAACAGAAATGAGGATACTGTATAAGGATGGCGAAGATGTACAAAGAGATTGAGGCTGTTCAGGTGTTCACTGATAGCACTGGCAGTGCGCTTAGAGAAACAAATCAGTGAGGCACGTCGTCATATGTTCTTGAATATCAAAGTGGGTAATGGGACCACATCACCAGATATCTGCCTCAGTGGAATTATACATCCAAAATAATAATAACAATAAATAAAAAAAAAAAAAAAAAAAAAAGAAAATTGTGCACTGGGTAAAAACGGGAACCTGGACAAGTGCAACTTTACACAGCAGAAACCTGAAAAAAATTATTTTACACACGCTGGTCTTTTGTATGTTCATTAGGATGAACATCTAAAACGGATAGAAATTTAGCTTTCATTTACAATACAATCATTTTTCATTCAAATCAAAGTGTACATACAAAAAAGAAAAAGAAAAAAAAAAATGCAGTAGATCAGGACTTTTGTTGCTTGTATACAATCATGTAGAGCGAGAAGAAAATAAAAAAATAAAATCAGAACTGGAGTCTTAGCTGGGCGAGGCATCTACTGCTCACATTGAGAGTTTAATTTATAGTGGGGATGTGCTTGTCTTTGCCTGTTGTAGCATATTTTCTGCATCTTAACATGATTGCCTGCCAAACCTCCCCAGGTGCAAAGGCTACTGGCATATGCTAACACAAAGCTGGCCATTTCAGATGATTTCTCTTCACTGAAGCCGTACGCACCAGATCAGCGGGCACCTCAGCTCAAGGAGGGCTCTATGGCACATGAAGCTAGACAACTTCATAAGTCAGCCATTTTGGCTCTGAAATTTTGCTTTCTTAAAAGCATGAATAAAAAAAGGTACAATTGCACTGGCATCCAATGGACTTAATTATAAGACGGATAAGGCCCAGTAGGTGTTGATTGTGGGCCGTGCAAACCCATCACTGGTGTACAGCTAGAGCATCCGTGGAGAGGCCTCAGCACCACTGAGTGCAAATGTGAGAGTCCGGCCAGCTCTCTTTACACGTTAAAAGCCCTTTTTTAAAGGGTTTCTCCTGGAGATCAGACTATCTGACCTAAGCTGGTGAATTTTTTTTTTTTTTTTTCCATCATCAAATTCAGCTGCTTGCTCTAAACTGGCCTAATAGTAGCATGATCCCAATTACACATTTCATGATAACTTTCTTGATCTAGACTCCCTGCATGTGTTTCAAAGATATTGCCATTTAGTTATTTATATAAAAAAAGCTTTTTTCTGTCTTTAGGTAAAACTTACATGATCACTCAGGGCCCTTAGGGTTTTGAAAAAAGTACAATGTTAATTGTGCCCAGAAACGGAGGGTGGAAAAGGAAAACAAAAAAACAAAAACAAAGGTAGGTGGGAGGTGGTAGAGATAAGACTGACATTAGCGTCTGCTTCAGTTAAAATCCATGGGAATAAAAGTTTGCCATACCCCATCTCCTCTTAAGGGATTCAGATTTATACACAACAGCCCTTGCCTCATTCTCTCTTCACTATGAGAGCAAAAGAAGACAGGGGTCGGAGCTCCCCATGCTGGCTCGGAGAACTACCTGCGACCAGGCAGATGAATGCCGTTGACAGCAGGCGGATAGGGCAGGAGCAGCTCCAGTTGTGCAAACAGGGAGAAGTGATCAGAGGGGATGTGGGGATGGGGGCAGCCAGTGATATTGTTCTCGTGGAGCCAATGGGGGTCCAGGGGACCCAGCACTCCCAGCACGTTAAGCAAAGGTTGAGAGTAGAAGATGTAGTCAATGATGCCCTGAAAAAAACAAAAAAAACAAAACAAAAACACCACACATTACAATTGTGCCATCGATGGTTTAACACCTGGATAAAATACACTTGATGAATAACTATTAATTTAATAATATATTTTAAGTTAATACATTCACATTTTTTATCCTCAAAATAGTCACAAATGTATAAACAATTTTATGGTGAATGGGATACAGATTTTACATTAAACTTCTTGAAACAACTTGCCATTACTAGCTCGTTGTCGTCTAAATGATGGTCCCTTGGATTTTAAAGCAAACTAGAGATTAGGGGTGTACTGACAAAAACCACGATATAAATAAATAAATGCATGTTAATAATACACAAGATATAAGTAATCCAGTGGCAGTGATCAAATTGACACTCCAGTACAGGTGGCGGTATTGCACCTCAAAGGGATAGTTCACCCAAAAATTTAAATTTTAAAGAACGCAGGGTTCCCACACCTTGGTTAACTTCAAATTCAAGGACCTTTCAAGGACGTTCCAGGTCCAACACCCTCAAATTCAAGGACTCAATGTGGAGACACATTTCAAGTGAGAGCAAGGTTACGTCGTGTTACAGTTTGTGTGTCAAAAACAACTATGCAAAAAAACATTTTATTTTTGGCCATATGACAGATCTGATATTCTATTTGTCGTATTTCTGTTTTGCATAAAACTGAAGAATATTCGGTACATCCTATACTGTATTCTAAAATGATCTGATATTAACTTTTGCATGGATTTTATTGAAAAGAGCTTAGGCTCATGTAACCAGAAGTTTTAAGATATATGAATATGCTTTTAAGTTTTTCTTGCCTCATGGGTTTATCTTAACAAGCAAAGCAATTCAACATTACATTAAATAAAACAGAATCAAGCAAGCTAGTATGCATATTTTTTCCAGAAAACGTCTTGCACAAAATAAATTCAAGCACTTTCAAAGACCTGTATCTATGTATGTTCATTTTCAAAAACTTTCCAGGGCCTTGAAATTTTTTTTTTTTTTTTTCAGATTCACAAACTTTCAAGGATTTCAAGGACCGTAGGCACTCTTCAGCTTGAAGCCGTGCGTGATCCTGGTGCTGGAGGTGCCGTTCTTGCCATTGCAGTTGAAGTTGGTCAAGCTGTCAATATATCTCAGCTCTTTGAAGTCCTTGTGGGTGCTGTCCACACCACCTGTGCTCAGGTACTCCACCACACCTGTGCGAACATGAAAATCTCCATCATGAATAATGCAAGAATGACAACCAATCTCTAAACACTACGGTTCAGGCATATATACCCGACTCAGGTAGAGAGTTGAGGTCAGCGCACAGGACAAGAGGGATGGCATTGGTTTCTCCTGAAACGGAGGAGAGCTTGAGACTGCGAGTGGCTTTATCCACAATGTTCTTCACTTCAGACAGAAACATCATGGTCTGGACAAGCTTCACATCCGAGTACTCGGGATCCCAGTGCATATGCGCATTGGCCACAAGGAGGAGCTGTTTCTCCATACCATGCAGAGGCTTTCCAGCTATGGATCAGAGAGAGACACTGCTTAGATATTGCTTTGAGACTTGAGGCTCTGCCCAGTGTTATGCTGGTACTAATAATTCATTAATTTTGCAACAAACACTGTTACTGATTTGAAAAGAGTCAAGCTGAATAACGACACTACTGTCTTCAGCTGAGCTGCTTATCACTGAACTCATTTTGTTATGAATGATCTTTACACACTTACTGAACTGAGCTAACACTGAACTGACTGCCTCATTTTTAAAGTTAGCATCATTGATTCGGTTACTTGTTTAATACTGTGAAGCACCACTGAATCAGTCTCTACTGTAAAAGCTGCTATAAAACTAAATGTGACTTCACAATCAAGTTACTATTACAGTATTTTAAATTAGTTGTTTTTTTTAATTTTAGGTGAATAAAAGGTTGCTTTTATAAAAGCATAAAAGGTACAGAACTAATACTGTTTGTGGCATTTAGTGTGAAAAATAGATATTCATTTGCACATTCATTCATAAATGGGAGAAAAGAGCATGTACAGCTAGAAAATAGTGCAGTCCTTAAATCTGATTGGCCGAGCCTTGTTCAAAGCTTTTGTAAAACTCCATAAACATCTGCAACCTCATTACATTAGTATTTACTGCATAAAACATGCTTTCCACTGCTTGGAAACCATTTTGCTAGATGTAGCTAAAAAACTACAGTGACTGACAGAAGTGTCATTTAATAATAAAACTTTTTTTTTTTTTCCTTACTGAGTGCTTTATGAAACCTTGCCAAGTATGTGTAGTAACAATTTTATGAAAGCAATAAATGCTATACCTAACACCTCTTAAAATCACTGTAACGTGAGACTTCACTTGGGTTATTGCTTTAATGTAAAATAAGTTATACGCATTTGAAAAAGTGTACTATAAATGATTATACTATAATTGTATTATTTTTTTATTATTATTATTAGTAGTAGTAGCAGTAGTAGTTTTAAACCACACACACGTACAAAAGAAATTTCAGTTTGTGTGGTTCAGACTATGAAGTAGACTGATTGATTACATTAATCCCAAATATTGCAATACAATGAAAGTATCAATATTTTTTAGGTTTTGCTGCGAATAAACAAACATCTACACACTTGAGGAATTTTATATTTTTACAGTTAATCATACAGATTTAGTTTGAAGTCACACCGGAAAGAGTAACATCTACCAAGATTGCAACTGTAAGTGTAGCAAAAAGAAAGGTGGAAAAGAAAACAGACCAGACAGCTCCATCATCTCTTTCCGCAGCTCTAGTAGTACAGCCACTCCGATATTGTCCTTTGTCATCACTCTGTTCAACATGGCCTCTGAACCTTCTGAATTTGCCATAGCCAGCTGGTTGAACTCCACTGTGTGTTTCTGCACCAGACTGAACCTGCTCAACAGCAACAATGAGGTCAGTATGACACATGCAAACACACATGCTAGAACAACTGTTGTTCAAACCACTAATCTAAAAGCTTGCAGTCTGCTTATGGAAGACTCACTTCTCTGTTTTATAGAAGACGGCGCAACCATCTACATGTTTGCGGTCAGATTCAGACATGGTCCTTGCTCGGGACTTAGGACTGAAGAATCCTTCGTAACCATGTTCCTTCAGCTCCACCAGGAAATAGTTGTAGTACTGCTCCGTTTCCACTTCCTATTGGGCACAAAAGTAGATTTTATGACTGGATGTAAAGGAGACCTCATCTAACTGAACAGTTTTGGTGTCACTGGATAATATTGCAACTTAACCAACTTAAAGGTGACATATTATGCCCCTTTTTACAATGTAATATAAGTCTCAGGGGTCCCCAGAATGTAACTGAAGCTTCAGCTCAAAATACCACACAGATCATTTATTACATCATTTTGAAATGCCTATTTTGAGTGAAAGCAGAAACACTATATTAGAGCATGTGTCTTTAAATGCAAATCAAGTCACCTTTATTTATATAGCGCTTTTAACAATACAGATTGTGTCAAAGCACTTAACAGTATCAAATTGGAGGATAGAGTGTCAGTAATGTATAATAAGATTAAACACTCAATTTTCAGTTAAGGGCATTTCATTATTGAATTCAGAGATATCATTGTCTAGCTCAGTTTAGTTTAAATAGTATCTGTGAAATCAAATTGACAATCGCTAGAAATTAAGTGTCCCCAACTGAGCAAGGCAGAGGCGACAGTGGCAAGTAACCAAAACTCCCTCTGTGACAGAATGGAGGGGGAAAAAAAAACCAAACAAAAAAAAAAAAACACCTTGGGAGAAACCCAAAATGCAAATGAGCTGCTGCTCCCTGCCCCCTTTTCCAGAAGAGAGCTGTGCCATTAAAGCTGGTACCTGCTAAAAACATCTGTTTTGGTTCTGATTATCAAGTTTATTGTGCTGAATCATGCATTTTAAACCATATTAGTTTAAACTTCTGATATACGGTTTTCTATCACAGAAAGAAAGCGGCTGTCACAGCATGTACTAA
Source organism: Tor tambroides (assembly GCA_021397915.2). NCBI lineage: Eukaryota > Metazoa > Chordata > Actinopteri > Cypriniformes > Cyprinidae > Tor > Tor tambroides. The sequence goes on from JAFVLL020021787.1 coordinate 39,315, forward strand.
ACTAAGTTCTCATTCACACAAGTTTACGTTAAAAACACACGAGTTACAAAAACAGTTGGTTATGTCTGTGAAGGTAAACAGCTGGGAACTAAATCGCATGTTTATATTAGATCTGTGCGGCAGCAGCAATATACAGTAAATAAATCAATAAATCCACTGCTCTGTTGTCTCCTCTGAGGCTGGGACTCTAAACAGTGTTCTGTGATCGTCTGTGCAGCTAAAGGCAGAACAGTTAGCATGTTTTGCTCAAACTTTCGCCATGGCATTAGAACTGGTACACTATTGTCGCTTGCAAAATCAAAATGACGGCGCCGTGGGTGGAAACTTACAGAGGGGTAATATAATGTAATATACAGGGCGGTAATATAATGAGATCCCTTTGCAACGTCACTAGGGGAGCGTGATCAGACGCGCTCATTTTTTTCAGACGCTTGCAGAAAAAGCCTTACCAAAACAAAGAGACTGGGTTAATCTTTTTCCAAGTTTCCTTGGTTGGTAGATGCACCTGGGACCTGATTATAACACTTAAAACCTGGAAAAGTCAGATTTTCATGATATGTCACCTTTAACTAACTAACTTAGTTTATTCCAAAAGTAAGAAATACCTTTAAAGCACAGTTCTACAGCTTGAGTTATGGGAGCAGCTGACAAACCTGTAGGCTGATGATGTCTGCACTGCAGTTGAGAATCTCCTGCATGATGGATTTCTTCCTGTATTCCCAGTTGAGGGCCCAGGAAGGACAATAGCCGTAGAGCTGACGTGTGGCGTACTTATCACACAGCACGTTGTAGCACATTACAGAGAAAAGTGCTAAAGTGTGAAGAGAGTCTTCAGTGAGGTTGACAAAAATAGCTATTCATTAAGATGCTTTTATTTATTGACTACAAACTCATTTGTTGACTACAGTTTGATAAATTTGAATTAAGGAAAATTAAAATTTTAAAAATTAAAAAAGGAACTTCAGAAAAGGAGAAGAATTTCAAAAGGCCTTAATATTTAATAAATTAAATTGTTAGTAATTAAATTGATTTGACATGCTTTTCTGTGCTTAAACCATTAAACAAGAAAACACTGAATTGGGAAAAATAAAACAGTTTCTTAAGAGATCTAGATTTGAAGCAAACCAAATTTCCACCATATCAAGAGCCTCACGTGTGCTTGAAGTAAATTACAGACATAGCGCCTGCAGACTGTCTAATCAAATCTCTGCCTTTTGTGGTCTAATAAAAATCGCACAAGACCTTATCACAAATTCAGCATTATTTGATTAATTGTGCAGCCCTAGGCCTCTCATGAAGTAAAAATGTCTCTAAGCCATCCTCAAAGCATGTCTTGCCCTTTATTATTAGAAAAGAATCCTCTAAATTGCTGCACCTGGGTAAAAGAGAAGTGAAAGACTAAATGGTGCAGTGATGGCCTGTGTAACAATGAGAACTGAAGTGAAATAGCTTGTTTCCACTGAGCGGTACGGGTCAGTACAGTACGGTACGATTTGGGACCGAACACCCTGATCCAGCTTGCATTTCCACCGCTAACAGTACCCTTACTTTGATGCCAGAAAGTAGCGATCGACGATAAAACGTGACAAAGCACAACTCTGCCTCTTTTTGTTAAATGTCAGTTTTAATGAACAATAATAGCCATTATAAAAGTATAAGTACAAAGTACAAGAGGCTTATATAAGAGGAAATAAAGAAAAGAAAACAATTCAGTCAAGCGTATGCTACAAAGTCAGCACTGTACTACGGTAAAGTATATATTTATCTTGAAAAGTTAAACATAACTTCATGCTCAGGCAAAACAATATGACCAGGAACAAATAACAGATTCACGAGACTACGAATGCCTGTTAAATATACCCAAAACAAATTGTATCATGTTTAATCACTACAGAGACATGAGAGCTAGTGGCAAATGTCAGAATGACTAGCCGTGCTAAGGCTGCTCTAGGGTGGGGGATACATGAGCACTGAGCGCCCGGTGATCGCCTGGAGCTCACATTTCCCAAATCGGCATAGCAAATTTTCAAATAGGCTTTATAAATAAACTGCAGATTTGAGTTTTAAACTACATTCTCGCCTGAGAAACTCTTAAAACTACATTTCATGACACAATAACAGTAATATTTTGAAAATTATGCAGGTTTCTGGGCAAAGACATTTCACAAGTCCATAAAAACAGACAGGAACACATATTGAGAAACGGCTATTGTCGGTGTGAAAATATAAAATTATAAAATACAATGTTATATTTGTGTTTGCGCACTCTGATGTAAATAAGCCAAAACGCACAGACAGCATAGCAGAATGAGTGAAGGAGGCTTTATCCCCTTCAGGGCTCACAAAATTTTAAAATCCCTGGTAGCCCTTCGGGCAGGTAATCTTCAAATTTTGGTAGCCCGAAAATTTTTTTTTTTATTTGGGCCAGTTAAATTAAGACCACTTTTTTAATATAGGAAATAAGATAGGAGTCGAAATATCAATTAAAAACATTTTCAATACACATATCAAGGAGGAATTTTATTTCACTTACAGGGTATCTGTAGATGTTTTAAAAGTCAATTTAAGGCAATTTGTGACCCTTTTTAAGAGCTGCACAATTAAAATGAACACCATATGAGTGGAATGGACAATGTCTATGGTAACATTAAGCCATAAAATGACATGATTTACAGTTCAGATACAGGATTTCACGAAAACAAAAAATCTTTTAAAATGGTATTTCAGTCTTTGAACCATTTTAAGAAAAGGGATGAGTCAAACAAAATTATTATATTAAAACAAATATTACTTTTTTTACTAGATTTTTTGAAAGCACATTAACTTCATTTCACATTTACAACTGTGTTTGCTGCATAAAACAGGTAGATATTCACACTGATCTGAACAAACAGCAGAAAGGCTTATTGGAAATGCAAATTCATTCTTTGCCACTAGGTGGCGCTTTAGGAGCAGCGGAAAATAGCAGTGTCCCTGGTAACGGCTGTACACAAAGCTCAAATGCTGCTTTATCAGGCATTTTGGCAAGATTAAATAAATGCCAACAACACTTTTCTGAGGACAGCCGGTTCCCTTCAAAGATACTTTCACAAAGACATCCGAGGCCGCGTTTTGACTTTGAAACGGGCTGACTTTGAAAAGAGTTTAAGGACCCACGGGAGCCCTATTTAAGATAGCCCGTCGGGCAGGGCGGTAATACATTTTGGTAGCCCAACTGGAAAACAAAATAGTCCCAGGACTTCGGACTAGCGATTTTGCGAGCACTGCCCATGTAGCACACACAAGTGACGATTCTAGTCAACCAATCAGCGTTCTACAGTGAGTTTAGCTCTACCCTTTTGGTACCCTTGCTGTGCTAGGTACCCCAATGGAAGGGTACCAAAAAAGTGGTACGGTACGCTATTTTGGTACCATTCACAACTTCTAACAATGGAAATGGACATAATTGCGTACCGTACTGTACCGCTCGGTGGAAACGAGCCAAAAGTGTCTCACCTGCTGGCTGTGTTCTGTCGGGCTCCTGCAGTGGTATCCATGAGCGAGGTGGCGGCTGTTCTATAGATACTACGGCAAAAAAATAAATCATACACTCAGTGAGTGAACCTTTCAGTAAAAACTGAGCAATGACTCAATGAAAATGGTCTGACCGCCGCATTGCCATGCAAGAACATAGTAATTATCTCCACAGTGATTCAGAGAGAATCAAAAGAAAATGTTCAATCAGACAACAATGCCATGACTCATTTCATTGCATGAAATTAATCTGCTCTAAAGAGCATGTACTAGAATAGAAGCTTTTCAGTGCCCGCCACACAAGCGGGGCAGCTGTACAAGGGTTGACTCACCACGTTTGGTGCCTGCGAGATTGTCCAGCAGGTAGTTGAGGAGCCGACGCGTCCCATCAGGCTCTTGGTAGAGGTTCAAGATTTCTTGTGCAAGTGGATTTCCTACAGAACACAACCAAACATGAAACATGACATGTCACAGGAACATGGATAATTACAGAACCAGTACATAGATCATTGTAGAATTACATTTACAACTGGATTCCTCAACTGCTCAAATCACTGATCCTAACACCACTTAACTGTGAATTAAAGAGGGGAAAAAGTGCAAAGAAATCAATACCTTTAATTGTACAATAGAGGAAAACAACTATTTAAAAATTAACATGTCGCCAAAACAAAAAAGGAAAAAAAAAAAAATCTGAATTTACATAATTTTAAATGCTATGAATTAAAAATATATTTTAAAATATTTAAAGGCTAAAAATAATTGTTAATGTTACGTCACTTTCTGAGAGGAGGGAAAAAAAAAAAAAAAAAAAAAAGTCAGTCTGCTTTGCAAATCCTATCTAAAAGTGACAGCTGCTTATAGCAATTGTAGAACGAATCAAAAGTCTAAAATTAAGGACTGGTGTTAAATGCAAGTTACTTAAGAGCAACAAAATATCAACAATTAACTAGGCCCACATGGAATCCACATATTCAGCTCTGCACACATTCTCTGGCTCCTGAGTTTTAGATATTTTGACCAATTTGATTATGATTTTTCCACTACTAATAAGTGTAGTACATTCAGCTTAGTTTAGAACCTTTTCTAAATCCTAAATTCTAAAACCAGCACAGAAAAAGCAAAAACTTCCAGAAAGTCCATCTGGGCCAGCAAAACTAAAGTTTTATGGGTTATAAAAGGAAGTAGTACCTTTCAAACCCAACGTTTGTAACTGAAAGAGTTTTCCAAGCTCAAAAGGCAGAACTCGTAACTGGTTGTTATTTAAAAGCAGTTCCCTGTG